>CM051383.1:5637812-5706420 GCA_028015245.1 Cardamine occulta | reverse complement strand
TTGATGACATGATTAAGCATGCTCTAAGGTGTCTAAGCAGATCAGCGAAAAAACAAGCCTTATAACTTATCCATTGTTCTGTTTGTTCTTAGAATCTCGTAGGAGTTTCTAATGGTGAAAATGGGGAGTTGTAGCAGAAGACACATATGGGCCTAAACAACACTTATTGATGTGACTATGCAGAATCAATGGTTTTCTGGCCAAGGCCTTTGAAAATTTCAAGCTGATACACCTAAAACGGAGTTATGACTATTTAAGAAGCAAATGAGAGTGAATAGAAGTTTTGAAGTGTAGTCGAGGACTTTAATCTCTCACAACTGTTTTGAGAAGTTCAAGAACCACTTCTAAGTGCCATTGTATGCTCTATATTGGGTTTCAATGATCAAACTACATGAAAGGCTTAGATTCAGCCTTTTAGCTCTCTTGATGACATGATTAAGCATGCTACTAAGGTGTACAAGCAGATGAACGAAAGAAACAAGCCTTATCGCTTATCCCATTGTTCTGTTTGTTCTAAGAATCTCATAGGAGTTTCTAATGGTGAAAATGGGGAGTTGTAGCAAGAAGACACATATAGAGGCTTAAACAACACCTATTGATGTGAATATGAAGATTCATTGGTTTCAGGGATAAGGATTTTGAAATTTTCAAGCTGATACACCTAAAACATAGTTATGACTCTTGAAGAAGCAAATGAGAGTGAATAGAAGTGTTGAAATGTAGTCATAGGACTTTAATATCTCACAACTGTTTTGAGAAGTTCAAGAGCCACTACAGAGTGCAATTGTATGCCCTGTGTTGGGTTCAGTGATCAAACTTCATGAAAGGCTTAGATTCAGCCTTTTATCTCTCTTGATGACATGATTAAGCATAGATTAAGGTGTCAAGCAGATAAGCAGAAAACAAGCCTTATAAACTTATCCCATTGTTCTTTTTGTTCTGAGAATCTCATAGGGGTTTCTAATGGTGAAAATGGGGAGTTGTAGCAAGAAGACACATATAGAGGCTTAAACAACACCTATTGAGGTGAATATGAAGAATCATTGGTTTTTGTGGACAAAATTTGAAATTTTCGGTGATACACCTAAAAGCGGAGTTATGACTCTTGAAGAAGCAAATGAGAGTGAATAGAAGTTTTGAAGTGTAGTCGAGGACTTTAATATCTCACAACTCTTTTGAGAAGTTCAAGAGCCCTTTACAGAGTGCCATTGTGTGCTCTTATCTTGGGGTTTCGATGATCAAACTTCATGAAGGCTTAGATTCCTTTTTAGCTCTCTTGATGACATGATTAAGCATGCTTTTAAGGTGTAGAAAGCGAAACGAAAGAAACAAGCCTTATCGCTTATCCCATTGTTCTGTTTGTTCTAAGAATCTCATAGGAGTTTCTAATGGTGAAAATGGGGAGTTGTAGCAAGAAGATACATATAGAGGCTTAAACAACACCTATTGATGTGAATATGAAGATTCATTGGTTTCAGGGACAAGGATTTTGAAATTTTTAAGCTGATACACCTAAAACATAGTTATGACTCTTGAAGAAGCAAATGAGAGTGAATAGAAGTGTTGAAATGTAGTCATAGGACTTTAATATCTCACAATTGTTTTGAGAAATTCAAGAGCCACTACAGAGTGCAATTGTATGCTCTGTACTGGGTTTCAGTGTTCAAACTTCATGAAAGGCTTAGATTCAGCCTTTTAGCTCTCTTGATGACATGATTAAGCATGCTACTAAGGTGTGCAGAGATGAGCAGAAAAGAAACAAGCCTTATAAGCTTATCCCATTGTTCGTTTGTTCTTAGAATCTCATAGGAGTTTCTAATGGTGAAAATGGGGAGTTGTAGCAAGAAGACACATATGGAGGCTTAAACAACACCTATTGATTTGAATATGAAGAATCAATGGTTTTCATGGACAAGGATTTTGAAATTTTCAAGTATACACCTAAAAACGGAGTTATGACTCTTTAAGATGCAAATGAGAGTGAATAGAAGTTTTGAAGTGTAGTCGAGGACTTTAATATCTCCTAACTTTTTGAGAAGTTCAAGAGCCCTTAGAGTGCCTTTGTATGCTCTGTCTTGGGTTTCGATGTGAAACTTCATGAAAGACTTAGATTCAGCCTTTTAGCTCTCTTGATGACATGATTAAGCATGCTACTTAAGGTGTAAAGCGAGCAACGAAAGAAACAAGCCTTATAGCTTATCCCATTGTTCTGTTTGTTCTTAGAATCTCATAGGAGTTTCTAATGGTGAAAATGGGAAGTTGTAGCAAGAAGACACATATAGAGGCTTAAACAACACCTATTGATGTGAATATGAAGAATCATTGGTTTCAGGGACAGAGATTTTGAAATTTTCAAGCTGATACATCTAAAACCGAGTTATGACTCTTGAAGAAGCAAATGAGAGTGAATAGAAGTGTTGAAATGTAGTCAGAGGACTTTAATATCTCACAACTGTTTTGAGAAGTTCAAGAGCCACTACAGAGTGCCATTGTATGCTCTATCTTTGGGTTTCAGTGATCAAACATTCGTGAAAGGCGTAGTTTCAGCCTTTTGCTCTTTTGATGACATGATTAAGCATGCTACTAAGGTGTAGAAGCGGATCAGCGAAAGAAACAAGCCTTATAGCTTATCCCATTGTTCTGTTTGTTCTTAGAATCTCATAGGAGTTTCTAATGGTGAAAATGGGAGTTGTAGCAAGAGCCACATATGGAGGCCTAAATAACACCTATTGATGTGAATATGAAGAATCAATGGTTTTCATGGACAAGGATTTTGAAATTTTCAAGATGATACACCTAAAAGCAGTTATGACTCTTTAAGATGCAAATGAGAGTGAATAGAAGTTTTGAAGTGTAGTCGAGGACTTTAATATCTCACAACTTTTTTGAGAAGTTCAAGAGCCACTATAGAGTCCCTGTATGCTCTGTCTTGGGTTTCAGTGATCAGACTTCATGAGAGCCGTAGATTCAGCCTTTTAGCTCACTTGATGACATGATTAAGCATGCTACTAAGATGTAGAAGCAGATCAACGAAAGAAACAAGCGTTATACCTTATCCCATTGTTTTGTTTGTTTTTAGAATCTCATAGGAGTTTCTAATGGTGAAAATGGGGAGTTGTAGCAAGAAGATACATATAGAGGCTTAAACAACACCTATTGATGTGAATATGAAGTATCATTGGTTTCAGGGACAAGGATTTTGAAATTTTCAAGCTGATACACCTAAAACAGAGTTATGACTCTTGAAGAAGTAAATGAGAGTGAGTAGAAGTGTTGAAATGTAGTCAGAGGACTTTAATATCTCACAACTGTTTTGAGAAGTTCAAGAGCCACTCCAGAGTGCCATTGTATGCTCGATATTGGGTTTCAGTGATCAAACTTTATGAAAGGCTTAGATTCAGCCTTTTAGCTCACTTGATGACATGATTAAGCATGCTACTAAGGTGTAGAACCAGATCAACGAAAGAAACAAGCGTTATAGCTTATCCCATAGTTCTGTTTGTTCTTAGAATCGCAGATGAGGTTCTAATGGTGAAAATGGGGAGTTGTAGCAGAAGACACATATGAGGCCTAAACAACACTATTGATGTGAATATGAAGAATCATTGGTTTTCAGGGACAAGATTTTGAAATTTTCAAGATGATACACCTAAAAGCGGGTTATGACTCTTTAAGAAGCAAATGAGAGTGAATAGAAGTGTTGAAATGTAGTCGAGGGACTTTAATCTCTCACAACTTTTTGAGAAGTTCAAGAGCCCTTCGAGTGCCTTGTATGCTCTGTCTTGGGTTTCTGATGAAACTTCATGAAAGGCTTAGATTCAGCTTTTAGCTCTCTTGATGACATGATTAAGCATCTACTAAAGGTGTAAAGCGGAATCAGCAGAAAGAAACAAGCCTTATAGCTTATCCCATTGTTTTGTTTGTTCTTAGAATCTCATAGGGTTTCTAATGGTGAAAATGGGGAGTTGTAGCAAGAAGAAACAGATGGAGGTATAAATCACACATAATGATGTGAATATGAAGAATCAATGGTTTCATGGACAAGGATTTTGAAATTTTCAAACTGATACCCTAAAAGGGTTATGACTCTTTAAGATGCAAATGGAGTGAATAGAAGTTTTGAAGTGTAGTCGGAGGACTTTAATCTCTCACAACTCTTTTGAGAAGTTCAAGAGCCACTATAGAGTGCCTCTGTATATGCTGTCTTTGGGTTTCGATGATGAAACTTCATGAAAGGCTTAGATTCAGCTTTTAGCTCTCTTGTTGACATGATTAAGCATGCTACTAAGGTGTAGAAGCGGAACAGCGAAAAAACAAGCATTATAAGCTTATCCCATTGTTTTGTTTATTCTTAGAATCTCATAGGAGTTTCTAATGGTGAAAATGGGGAGTTGTAGCAAGGCGACACATATGGAGGCTTAAACAACACCTTTTGATGTGAATGTGAAGATTCATTGGTTTCATGGACAAGGATTTTGAAATGTTCAAGCTGATACACCTAAAACAGTGTTATGACTCTTGAAGAAGCAAATGAGAGTGAATAGAAGTGTTGAAATGTAGTCAGAGGGCTTTAATATCTCACAACTGTCTTGAGAAGTTCAAGAGCCACTACAGAGTGCCATTGTATGCTCTGTACTGAGTTTCAGTACTCAAACTTCATGAAAGGCTCAGATTTAGCCTTTTAGCTCTCTTGATGACATGATTAAGCATACTACTAAGGTGTACAAGCAGATGAACGAAAGAAACAAGCCTTATCGCTTATCCCATTGTTCTGTTTGTTCTAAGAATCTCATAGGAGTTTCTAATGGTGAAAATGGGGAGTTGTAGCAAGAAGACACATATAGAGGCTTAAACAACACCTATTGATGTGAATATGAAGATTCATTGGTTTCAGGGATAAGGATTTTGAAATTTTCAAGCTGATACACCTAAAAGCGGAGTCATGACTCTTTAAGATGCAAATGAGAGTGAATAGAAGTTTTGAAGTGTAGTCGGGACTTTAATCTCTCACAACTCTTTTGAGAAGTTCAAGACCCTATAGAGTGCCTCTGTATGCTCTGTCTTTGGGTTTCGAGTGATGAAACTTCATGAAAGGCTTAGATTCAGCCTTTTAGCTCTCTTGTTGACATGATTAAGCATGCTCTAAAGGTGTAGAAGCGAGCAACGAAAAGAAACAAGCATTATAGCTTATCCCATTGTTTTGTTTATTCTTAGAATCTCATAGGAGTTTCTAATGGTGAAATTGGGGAGTTGTAGCAAGAGCACATATGGAGGCTTAAACAAGACCTATTGGTGTCAATATGAAGATTCATTGCTTTTTAGGGACACGGATTTTGAAATTTTCAAGGTGATACACCTAAAACAGAGTTATGACTCTTGAAGAAGCAAATGAGAGTGAATAGAAGTGTTGAAATGTAGTCAAGGACGGCTTTAATATCTCTGGCTGTTTTGAGAAGTTCAAGAGCCACTTCTGAGTGCCATTTTATGCTCTGTATTGGGTTTCGAGTGATCAAACTTCATGAAAAGCTTAGATTCAGCTTTTTGCTCTTTTGATGACATGATTAAGCATGCTACTAAGGTACTGAATGAGCAGAAAGAAAAACAAGCTTATATATTATCCTTATTTTTTCTTAGAATCTCATAGGAGTTTCTAATGGTGAAAATGGGGAGTTGTAGCAAGAAACACTATGGAGGCCTAAATAACACATAATGATTTGAATATGAAGAATCAATGGTTTCATGGACAAAGATTTGAAATTTTCAAATGATACACCTAAAAGCGAGTCATGACTCTTTAAGATGCAAATGAGAGTGAATAGAAGTTTTGAAGTGTAGTCGAGGACTTTAATCTCTCACAACTCTTTTGAGAAGTTCAAGAGCCACTATGGAGTGCCTCTGTATGCTCTGTCTTGGGTTTGAGTGATGAAACTTCATGAAAGGCTTAGATTCAGCGTTTTAGCTCTCTTGTTGACATGATTAAGCATGCTACTTAAGGTGTAGAAGCGAGCAACGAAAGAAACAAGCATTATAAGCTTATCCCATTGTTTTGTTTATTCTTAGAATCTCATAGGAGTTTCTAATGGTGAAATGGGGAGTTGTAGCAAGGCGACACATATGGAGGCTTAAACAAGACCTATTGGTGTCAATATGAAGATTCATTGCTTTTTAGGGACACGGAGTTTTGAAATTTTCAAGGTGATACACCTAAAACAGAGTTATGACTCTTGAAGAAGCAAATGAGAGTGAATAGAAGTGTTGAAATGTAGTCGAAGGACTGTAATATCTCCTAACTGTTTTGAGAAGTTCAAGACCCTCTGAGTGCCATTTTATGCTCTGTCTTTGGGTTTCAGTGATCAAACTTCATGAAAGGCTTAGATACAGCTTTTTGCTCTTTTGATGACATGATTAAGCATGCTACTAAGGTGTACAAGCAGATGAGCAGAAAGAAACAAGCCTTATAGTTTATACCATTGTTACGTTTGTTCTTAGAATCTCATCGGAGTTTCTACTGGTGAAACTGGGAAGTTGACGCCCGAAGACACATATAGAGGCCTAAATAACACATAATGATTTGAATATGAAGAATCAATGGTTTCATGGACAAAGATTTTGAAATTTTCAAATGATACACCTAAAAGCAGTCATGACTCTTTAAGATGCAAATGAGAGTGAATAGAAGTTTTGAAGTGTAGTCGAGGACTTTAATCTCTCACAACTCTTTTGAGAAGTTCAAGACCCCTACTGAGTGCCTCTGTATGCTCTATCTTGGGGTTTCAGTGATGAAACTTCATGAAAGGCTTAGATTCAGCGTTTTAGCTCACTTGTTGACATGATTAAGCATGCTACTTAAGGTGTAGAAAGCGAGCAACGAAAAAACAAGCATTATAAGCTTATCCCATTGTTTTGTTTATTCTTAGAATCTCATAGGAGTTTCTAATGGTGAAATTGGGGAGTTGTAGCAAGACGACACATATGGAGGCTTAAACAAGACCTATTGGTGTCAATATGAAGATTCATTGCTTTTAGGGACACGGATTTTGAAATTTTCAAGGTGATACACCTAAAACAGAGTTATGACTCTTGAAGAAGCAAATGAGAGTGAATAGAAGTGTTGAAATGTAGTCAAAGGACTGTAATATCTCACAACTGTTTTGAGAAGTTCAAGAGCCACTCTGAGTGCCATTTTATGCTCTGTCTTTGGGTTTGAGTGATCAAACTTCATGAAAGGCTTAGATACAGCTTTTTGCTCTTTTGATGACATGATTAAGCATGCTACTAAGGTGTACAAGGCAGATGAGCAGAAAGAAACAAGCCTTATAAGCTTATCCCATTGTTACGTTTGTTCTTAGAATCTCATAGGAGTGTCTAATGGTGAAAATGGGGAGTTGTAGGAAGAAGACACATATGGAGGCCTAAATAACACCTAATGATTTGAATATGAAGAATCAATGGTTTCATGGACAAAGATTTTGAAATTTTCAAACTGATACACCTAAAAAGGTCATGACTCTTTAAGATGCAAATGAGAGTGAATAGAAGTTTTGAAGTGTAGTCGAGGACTTTAATCTCTCACAACTCTTTTGAGAAGTTCAAGAGCCCTACTGAGTGCCTCTGTATGCTCTGTCTTGGGTTTCATGATGAAACTTCATGAAAGGCTTAGATTCAGCGTTTTAGCTCTCTTGTTGACATGATTAAGCATGCTACTAAGGTGTAGAAGCGACAGAAAAGAAACAAGCATTATAAGCTTATCCCATTGTTTTGTTTATTCTTAGAATCTCATAGGAGTTTCTAATGGTGAAATTGGGGAGTTGTAGCAAGGCGACACATATGGAGGCTTAAACAAGACCTATTGGTGTCAATATGAAGATTCATTGCTTTTAGGGACACGGTTTTGAAATTTTCAAGGTGATACACCTAAAACCGAGTTATGACTCTTGAAAAAGCAAATGAGAGTGAATAGAAGTGTTGAAATGTAGTCGAAGGACTGTAATATCTCACAACTGTTTTGAGAAGTTCAAGAGCCCTTCTAGAGTGCCATTTTATGCTCTGTCTTTGGGTTTGAGTGATCAAACTTCATGAAAGGCTTAGATACAGCTTTTTGCTCTTTTGATGACATGATTAAGCATGCTACTAAGGTGTACAAGCAGATGAGCAGAAAGAAACAAGCCTTATAAGCTTATCCCATTGTTCTGTTTGTTCTTAGAATCTCATAGGAGTTTCTAATGGTGAAAATGGGGAGTTGTAGCAAGAAGACACATATGGAGGCCTAAATAACACATAATGATTTGAATATGAAGAATCAATGGTTTCATGGACAAAGATTTTGAAATTTTCAAACTGATACACCTAAAAGCAGTCATGACTCTTTAAGATGCAAATGAGAGTGAATAGAAGTTTTGAAGTGTAGTCAGGACTTTAATCTCTCACAACTCTTTTGAGAAGTTCAAGAGCCACTACAGAGTGCCTCTGTATGCTCTATCTTGGGGTTTCGATGATGAAACTTCATGAAAGGCTTAGATTCAGCGTTTTAGCTCTCTTGTTGACATGATTAAGCATGCTACTTAAGGTGTAGAAGCGAAACAGAAAGAAACAAGCATTATAGCTTATCCCATAGTTCTGTTAGTTCTAAGAATCTCATAGGAGTTTCTAATGGTGAATAAGGGGCGTTGTAGCAAGAAGACACATATGGAGGCTTAAACAAGACCTATTGGTGTCAATATGAAGATTCATTGCTTTTAGGGACACGGATTTTGAAATTTTCAAGGTGATACACCTAAAACAGAGTTATGACTCTTGAAGAAGCAAATGAGAGTGAATAGAAGTGTTGAAATGTAGTCAAAGGACTGTAATATCTCACAACTGTTTTGAGAAGTTCAAGAGCCACTACAGAGTGCCATTTTATGCTCTGTCTTTGGGTTTCGATGATCAAACTTCATGAAAGGCTTAGATACAGCTTTTTGCTCTTTTGATGACATGATTAAGCATGCTACTAAGGTGTCTAAGCAGATGAACAGAAAGAAACAAGCCTTATAAGCTTATCCCATTGTTCTGTTTGTTCTTAGAATCTCATAGGAGTTTCTAATGGTGAAAATGGGGAGTTGTAGCAAGAAGACACATATGGAGGCCTAAATAACACCTAATGATTTGAATATGAAGAATCAATGGTTTCATTCACAAGGGTTTTGAAATTTTCAAGCTGATACACCTAAAAGCGAGTCATGACTCTTTAAGATGCAAATGAGAGTGAATAGAAGTTTTGAAGTGTAGTCGAGGACTTTAATCTCTCACAACTCTTTTGAGAAGTTCAAGAGCCCTACAGAGTGCCTCTGTATGCTCTGTCTTGGGTTTCGATGATGAAACTTCATGAAAGGCTTAGATTCAGCGTTTTAGCTCTCTTGTTGACATGATTAAGCATGCTACTAAGGTGTAAAGCGAGCAACGAAAGAAACAAGCATTATAAGCTTATCCCATTGTTTTGTTTATTCTTAGAATCTCATAGGAGTTTCTAATGGTGAAATTGGGGAGTTGTAGCAAGGCGACACATATGGAGGCTTAAGCAAGACCTATTGGTGTCAATATGAAGATTCATTGCTTTTTAGGGACAGGTTTTGAAATTTTCAAGGTGATACACCTAAAACAGAGTTATGACTCTTGAAGAAGCAAATGAGAGTGAATAGAAGTGTTGAAATGTAGTCGAAGGACTTGTAATATCTCACAACTGTTTTGAGAAGTTCAAGAGCCACTATGAGTGCCATTTTATGCTCTGTCTTTGGGTTTCAGTGATCAAACTTCATGAAAGGCTTAGATACAGCTTTTGCTCTTTTGATGACATGATTAAGCATGCTACTAAGGTGTACAAGCAGATGAGCAGAAAAAACAAGCCTTATAGCTTATCCCATTGTTCTGTTTGTTCTTAGAATCTCATAGGAGTTTCTAATGGTGAAAATGGGGAGTTGTAGCAAGAAGACACATATGGAGGCCTAAATAACACATAATGATTTGAATATGAAGAATCAATGGTTTCATGGACAAAGATTTTGAAATTTTCAAACTGATACACCTAAAACGGAGTCATGACTCTTTAAGAAGCAAATGTGAGTGAATAGAAGTTTTGAAGTGTAGTTAGGACTTTAATCTCTCACAACTCTTTTGAGAAGTTCAAGAGCCCTACTGAGTGCCTCTGTATGCTCTGTCTTGGGTTTCGATGATGAAACTTCATGAAAGGCTTAGATTCAGCGTTTTAGCTCTCTTGTTGACATGATTAAGCATGCTACTTAAGGTGTAGAAAGCAGAACCAGAAAGAAACAAGCATTATAGCTTATCCCATTGTTTTGTTTATTCTTAGAATCTCATAGGAGTTTCTAATGGTGAAAATGGGGAGTTGTAGCAAGGCGACACATATGGAGGCTTAAACAAGACCTATTGGTGTCAATATGAAGATTCATTGCTTTTAGGGACACGGTTTTGAAATTTTCAAGGTGATACACCTAAAACAGAGTTATGACTCTTGAAGAAGCAAATGAGAGTGAATAGAAGTGTTGAAATGTAGTCAAGGACTGTAATATCTCACAACTGTTTTGAGAAGTTCAAGAGCCACTCAGAGTGCCATTTTATGCTCTGTCTTTGGGTTTCAGTGATCAAACTTCATGAAAGGCTTAGATACAGCTTTTTGCTCTTTTGATGACATGATTAAGCATGCTACTAAGGTGTACTGAAGCGGATGAGCAGAAAGAAACAAGCCTTATAAGCTTATCCCATTGTTACGTTTGTTCTTAGAATCTCATAGGAGTTGCTAATTGTGAATAAGGGGAGTTGTAGCAAGAAGACACATATGGAGGCCTAAATAACACATAATGAGTTGAATATGAAGAATCAATGGTTTCACGGACAAAGATTTTGAAATTTTCAAACTGATACACCTAAAAGCGGAGTCATGACTCTTTAAGATGCAAATGAGAGTGAATAGAAGTTTTGAAGTGTAGTCAGGACTTTAATCTCTCACAACTCTTTTGAGAAGTTCAAGAGCCACTTTAGAGTGCCTCTGTATGCTCTATCTTTGGGTTTCGATGATGAAACTTCATGAAAGGCTTAGATTCAGCGTTTTAGCTCTCTTGTTGACATGATTAAGCATGCTACTTAAGGTGTAGAAGCGAAGCAGCAGAAAGAAACAAGCATTATAAGCTTATCCCATTGTTTTGTTTATTCTTAGAATCTCATAGGAGTTTCTAATGGTGAAAATGGGGAGTTGTAGCAAGGCGACACATATGGAGGCTTAAACAAGACCTATTGGTGTCAATATGAAGATTCATTGCTTTTTAGGGACACGGATTTTGAAATTTTCAAGGTGATACACCTAAAACAGAGTTATGACTCTTGAAGAAGCAAATGAGAGTGAATAGAAGTGTTGAAATGTAGTCAAGGACTGTAATATCTCACAACTGTTTTGAGAAGTTCAAGAGCCACTCTGAGTGCCATTTTATGCTCTGTCTTGGGTTTCGATGATCAAACTTCATGAAAGGCTTAGATTACAGCTTTTTCTCTTTTGATGACATGATTAAGCATGCTACTAAGGTGTACAAGCAGATGAGCGAAAGAAACAAGCCTTATAAGCTTATCCCATTGTTCTCGTTTGTTCTTAGAATCTCATAGGAGTTTCTAATGGTGAAAATGGGGAGTTGTAGCAAGAAGACACATATGGAGGTCTAAATAACACATAATGATTTGCATATGAAGAATCAATGGTTTCATGGACAAAGATTTGAAATTTTCAAGATGATACACCTAAAAGCGGAGTCATGACTCTTTAAGATGCAAATGAGAGTGAATAGAAGTTTTGAAGTGTAGTCAGGACTTTAATCTCTCACAACTCTTTTGAGAAGTTCAAGAGCCACTCTGAGTGCCTCTGTATGCTCTGTCTTGGGTTTCGATGATGAAACTTCATGAAAGGCTTAGATTCAGCGTTTTAGCTCTCTTGTTGACATGATTAAGCATGCTACTAAGGTGTAGAAGCGAGCAACAGAAAAAACAAGCATTATAAGCTTATCCCATTGTTTTGTTTATTCTTAGAATCTCATAGGAGTTTCTAATGGTGAAATTGGGGAGTTGTAGCAAGGCGACACATATGGAGGCTTAAACAAGACCTATTGGTGTCAATATGAAGATTCATTGCTTTTTAGGGACACCGATTTTGAAATTTTCAAGGTGATACACCTAAAACAGAGTTATGACTCTTGAAGAAGCAAATGAGAGTGAATAGAAGTGTTGAAATGTAGTCAAAGGACTGTAATATCTCACAACTGTTTTGAGAAGTTCAAGAGCCACTCAGTGCCATTTTATGCTCTGTCTTTGGGTTTGAGTGATCAAACTTCATGAAAGGCTTAGATACAGCCTTTTGCTCTTTTGATGACATGATTAAGCATGCTACTAAGGTGTACAAGCAGATGAGCAGAAAGAAACAAGCCTTATAAGCTTATCCCATTGTTACTGTTTGTTCTTAGAATCTCATAGGAGTTTCTAATGGTGAAAATGGGGAGTTGTAGCAAGAAGACACATATGGAGGCCTAAATAACACATAATGATTTGAATATGAAGAATCAATGGTTTCATGGACAAAGATTTTGAAATTTTCAAACTGATACACCTAAAAGCGAGTCATAACTCTTTAAGATGAAAATGAGAGTGAATAGATGTTTTCACGTGTCGTCAGGACTTTAATCTCTCACAACTCTTTTGAGAAGTTCAAGAGCCACTACTGAGTGCCTCTGTATGCTCTGTCTTGGGTTTCGATGATGAAACTTCATGAAAAGCTTAGATTCAGCGTTTTAGCTCTCTTGTTGACATGATTAAGCATGCTACTTAAGGTGTAGAAGCGAGCAACGAAAGAAACAAGCATTATAAGCTTATCCCATTGTTTTGTTTATTCTTAGAATCTCATAGGAGTTTCTAATGGTGAAATTGGGGAGTTGTAGCAAGGCGACACATATGGAGGCTTAAACAAGACCTATTGGTGTCAATATGAAGATTCATTGCTTTTTAGGGACACAGTTTTGAAATTTTCAAGGTGATACACCTAAAACAGAGTTATGACTCTTGAAGAAGCAAATGAGAGTGAATAGAAGTGTTGAAATGTAGTCAAAGGACTGTAATATCTCCAACTGTTTTGAGAAGTTCAAGAGCCACTCTGAGTGCCATTTTATGCTCTCTTTGGGTTTCGGTGATCAAACTTCATGAAAGGCTTAGATACAGCTTTTTGCTCTTTTGATGACATGATTAAGCATGCTACTAAGGTGTACAAGCAGATGAGCAGAAAAGAAACAAGCCTTATAAGCTTATCCCCTTGTTCCGTTTGTTCTTAGAATCTCATAGGAGTTTCTAATGGTGAAAATGGGGAGTTGTAGCAAGAAGACACATATGGAGGCCTAAATAACACCTAATGATTTGAATATGAAGAATCAATGGTTTCATGGACCAAAGATTTTGAAATTTTCAAACTGATACACCTAAAAGCGGAGTCATGACTCTTTAAGATGCAAATGAGAGTGAATAGAAGTTTTGAAGTGTAGTCAGGACTTTAATCTCTCACAACTCTTTTGAGAAGTTCAAGAGCCACTATGAGTGCCTCTGTATGCTCTGTCTTGGGTTTCGAGTGATGAAACTTCATGAAAGGCTTAGATTCAGCGTTTTAGCTCTCTTGTTGACATGATTAAGCATGCTACTTAAGGTGTAGAAGCAGACGAAAGAAACAAGCATTATAAGCTTATCCCATTGTTTTGTTTATTCTTAGAATCTCATAGGAGTTTCTAATGGTGAAATTGGGGAGTTGTAGCAAGGCGACACATATGGAGGCTTAAACAAGACCTATTGGTGTCAATATGAAGATTCATTGCTTTTTAGGGACACGGATTTTGAAATTTTCAAGGTGATACACCTAAAACAGAGTTATGACTCTTGAAGAAGCAACTTGGCGCGAATAGAAGTTTTGAAGTGTAGTCAGAGGCCTTTAATCTCTCACAACTCTTTTGAGAAGTTCAAGAGCCAATACATAGTGCAATTGTATGCTCTCTACTGGGTTTCAATGATGAAACTTCATGAAAGGCTTAGATTCAGCTTTTTGCTCTTTTAAGGACATGATTAAGCATGGTACTAAGGTGTACAAGCAGATGAACGAAAGAAACAAGCCTTATAGCTTATCCCATTGTTCTGTTTGTTCTTAGAATCTCATAAGAGTTTCTAATGGTGAAAATGGGGAGTTGTAGCAAGAAGACACATATGGAGGCCTAAATAACACATAATGATTTGAATATGAAGAATCAATGGTTTTTATGGACAAAGATTTCGAAATTTTCAAACTGATACACCTAAAACGGAGTAATGACTCTTTAAGAAGCAAATGAGAGTGAATAGAAGTTTTGAAGTGTAGTCAGAGGACTTTAATCTCTCACAACTCTTTTGAGAAGTTCAAGAGCCACTACAGAGTGCCTCTGTATGCTCTGTCTTGGGTTTCGAGTGATGAAACTTCATGAAAGGCTTAGATTCAGCCTTTTAGCTCTCTTGTTGACATGATTAAGCATGCTACTTAAGGTGTAGAAGCAGACGAAAAGAAACAAGCATTATAAGCTTATCCCATTGTTTTGTTTATTCTTAGAATCTCATAGGAGTTTCTAATGGTGAAATGGGGAGTTGTAGCAAGGCGACACATATGGAGGCTTAAACAACACCTATTGGTGTCAATATGAAGATTCATTGCTTTTAGGGACACGGAGTTTTGAAATTTTCAAGGTGATACACCTAAAACAGAGTTATGACTCTTGAAGAAGCAAATGAGAGTGAATAGAAGTGTTGAAATGTAGTCGAAGGACTGTAATATCTCACAACTGTTTTGAGAAGTTCAAGAGCCACTCTGAGTGCCATTTTATGCTCTGTCTTTGGGTTTCGATGATCAAACTTCATGAAAGGCTTAGATACAGCTTTTTGCTCTTTTGATGACATGATTAAGCATGGTACTAAGGTGTACAAAGCAGATGAGCAGAAAGAAAATATAGCTTATCCCATTGTTCAGTTTGTTCTTAGAATCTCATAGGAGTTTCTAATGGTGAAAATGGGGAGTTGTAGCAAGAAGACACATATGGAGGCCTAAATAACACATAATGATTTGAATATGAAGAATCAATGGGCTCATGGACAAAGATTTGAAATTTTCAAACTGATACACCTAAAAGCGGGTCATGACTCTTTAAGATGCAAATGAGAGTGAATAGAAGTTTTGAAGTGTAGTCGGGACTTTAATATCTCACTAACTCTTTTGAGAAGTTCAAGAGCCACTACAGAGTGCCTCTGTATGCTCTGTCTTGGGTTTCGATGATGAAACTTCATGAAAGGCTTAGATTCAGCCTTTTAGCTCTCTTGTTGACATGATTAAGCATGCTACTAAGGTGTAAAACAGAACAGCGAAAGAAACAAGCGTTATAGCTTATCCCATTGTTCTGTTTATTCTTAGAATCTCATAGGAGTTTCTAATGGTGAAAATGGGGAGTTGTAGCAAGAAGACACATATAGAGGCTTAAACAACACCTATTGATGTGAATATGAAGAATCATTGGTTTCAGGGACAAGGATTTTGAAATTTTCAAGCTGATTCACCTAAAACAGAGTTATGACTCTTGAAGAAGCAAATGAGAGTGAATAGAAGTGTTGAAATGTAGTCAGAGGACTTTAATATCTCACAACTGTTTTGAGAAGTTCAAGTGCCACTACAGAGTGCCATTGTATGCTCTGTATTGGGTTTCAGTGGTCAAACTTCATGAAAGGCTTAGATTCAGCCTTTTAGCTCTCTTCATGACATGATTAAGCATGCTACTAAGGTGTACAAGCAGATGAACGAAAGAAACAAGCCTTATCGCTTATCCCATTGTTCTGTTTGTTCTAAGAATCTCATAGGAGTTTCTAATGGTGAAAATGGGGAGTTGTAGCATGAAGATACATATAGAGGCTTAAACAACACCTATTGATGTGAATATGAAGAATCAATGGTTTCATGGACAAGGACTTTGAAATTTTCAAGCTAATACACCTAAAACGGAGTTATGACTCATGAAGAAGCAAATGAGAGTGAATAGAAGTGTTGAAGTGTAGTCAAAGGGCTTTAATATCTCACAACTGTTTTGAGAAGTTCAAAACCCCTCTAGAGTGCCTTTGTATGCTCTGTCTTGGGTTTCCGTGATCAAACTTTAGGAAGGGCTTAGATTCAGCTTTTTAGCTCTCTTGTTGACATGATTAAGCATGCTACTAAGGTGTAAAGCAGAGAAACGAAAAGAAACAAGCCTTATAAGCTTATCCCATTGTTTTGTTTGTTCTTAGAATCTCATAGGGTTTCTAATGGTGAAAATGGGGAGTTGTAAAGAAGACACATATGGAGGCCTAAATAAACATAATGATTTGAATATGAAGAATCATTGGTTTCATGGACAAAGATTTTGAAATTTTCAAGCTGATACACCTAAAAGCGGAGTCATGACTCTTTAAGATGCAAATGAGAGTGAATAAAAGTTTTGAAGTGTAGTCGGGACTTTAATCTCTCACAACTCTTTTGAGAAGTTCAAGACCCTCTGAGTGCCTCTGTATGCTCTGTATTGGGTTTCAGTGATGAAACTTCATGAAAGGCTTAGATTCAGCGTTTTAGCTCTCTTGTTGACATGATTAAGCATGCTACTAAGGTGTAGAAGCAGAGCAACGAAAGAAACAAGCATTATAGCTTATCCCATTGTTTTGTTTATTCTTAGAATCTCATAGGAGTTTCTAATGGTGAAATTGGGGAGTTGTAGCAAGACGACACATATGGAGGCTTAAACAAGACCTATTGGTGTCAATATGAAGATTCATTGCTTTTAGGGACACGGCTTTTAAAATTTTCAAGGTGATACACCTAAAACAGCGTTATGACTCTTGAAGAAGCAAATGAGAGTGAATAGAAGTGTTGAAATGTAGTCAAAGGACTGTAATATCTCACAACTGTTTTGAGAAGTTCAAGAGCCACTCTGAGTGCCATTTTATGCTCTGTCTTTGGGTTTCGGTGATCAAACTTCATGAAAGGCTTAGATACAGCTTTTTGCTCTTTTGATGACATGATTAAGCATGCTACTAAGGTGTACAAGCAGATGAGCAGAAAGAAACAAGCCTTATAAGCTTATCCCATTGTTCTGTTTGTTCTTAGAATCTCATAGGAGTTTCTAATGGTGAAAATCGGGAGTTGTAGCAAGAAGACACATATGGAGGCCTAAATAACACATAATGATTTGAATATGAACAATCAATGGTTTCATGGACAAAGATTTTGAAATTTTCAAACTGATACACCTAAAAGCGGAGTCATGACTCTTTAAGATGCAAATGAGAGTGAATAAAAGTTTTGAAGTGTAGTCAGGGACTTTAATCTCTCACAACTCTTTTGAGAAGTTCAAGAGCCCTACAGAGTGCCTCTGTATGCTCTGTCTTGGGTTTCGAGTGATGAAACTTCATGAAAGGCTTAGATTCAGCGTTTTAGCTCTCTTGTTGACATGATTAAGCATGCTACTAAGGTGTAAAAGCGAGCAACGAAAAGAAACAAGCATTATAAGCTTATCCCATTGTTTTGTTTATTCTTAGAATCTCATAGGAGTTTCTAATGGTGAAATTGGGGAGTTGTAGCAAGGCGACACATATGGAGGCTTAAACAAGACCTATTGGTGACAATATGAAGATTCATTGCGGTGAGTTAGGCGGATTTTGAAATTTTCAAGGTGATACACCTAAAACAGCGTTATGACTCTTGAAGAAGCAAATGAGAGTGAATAGAAGTGTTGAAATGTAGTCAAAGGACTGTAATATCTCACAACTGTTTTGAGAAGTTCAAGAGCCACTCTGAGTGCCATTTTATGCTCTGTCTTTGGGT
Organism: Cardamine occulta; assembly: GCA_028015245.1. Taxonomy (NCBI): domain Eukaryota; kingdom Viridiplantae; phylum Streptophyta; class Magnoliopsida; order Brassicales; family Brassicaceae; genus Cardamine; species Cardamine occulta. Next base: position 5,688,494 of record CM051383.1, on the reverse strand, counting down.
TTCGATGATCAAACTTCATGAAAGGCTTAGATACAGCTTTTTGCTCTTTTGATGACATGATTAAGCATGGTACTAAGGTGTACAAGCAGATGAACGAAAGAAACAAGCCTTATAGCTTATCCCATTGTTCTGTTTGTTCTTAGAATCTCATAGGAGTTTCTAATGGTGAAAATGGGGAGTTGTAGCAAGAAGACACATATGGAGGCCTAAATAACACATAATGATTTGAATATGAAGAATCAATGGTTTCATGGACAAAGATTTTGAAATTTTCAAACTGATACACCTAAAACGGAGTCATGACTCTTTAAGATGCAAATGAGAGTGAATAAAAGTTTTGAAGTGTAGTCAGGACTTTAATCTCTCACAACTCTTTTGAGAAGTTCAAGAGCCACTACAGAGTGCCTCTGTATGCTCTGTACTGGGTTTCAGTGATGAAACTTCATGAAAGGCTTAGATTCAGCGTTTTAGCTCTCTTGTTGACATGATTAAGCATGCTACTAAGGTGTAGAAGCGAGAACGAAAGAAACAAGCATTATAAGCTTATCCCATTGTTTTGTTTATTCTTAGAATCTCATAGGAGTTTCTAGTGGTGAAAGTGGTGAGTTGTAGCAAGACGACACATATGGAGGCTTAAACAAGACCCATTGGTGTCAATATGAAGATTCATTGCTTTTAGGGACACGGATTTTGAAATTTTCAAGGTGATACACCTAAAACAGCGTTATGACTCTTGAAGAAGCAAATGAGAGTGAATAGAAGTGTTGAAATGTAGTCAAAGGACTGTAATATCTCACAACTGTTTTGAGAAGTTCAAGAGCCCTCTGAGTGCCATTTTATGCTCTGTCTTTGGGTTTGAGTGATCAAACTTCATGAAAGGCTTAGATACAGCTTTTTGCTCTTTTGATGACATGATTAAGCATGCTACTAAGGTGTACAAGCAGATGAGCAGAAAGAAACAAGCCTTATAAGCTTATCCCATTGTTCTGTTTGTTCTTAGAATCTCATAGGAGTTTCTAATGGTGAAAATGGGGAGTTGTAGCAAGAGACACATATGGAGGCCTAAATAACACATAATGATTTGAATATGAAGAATCAATGGTTTCATGGACAAAGATTTGAAATTTTCAAACTGATACACCTAAAAGCGGGTCATGACTCTTTAAGATGCAAATGAGAGTGAATAAAAGTTTTGAAGTGTAGTCAGGACTTTAATCTCTCACAACTCTTTTGAGAAGTTCAAGAGCCACTACAGAGTGCCTCTGTATGCTCTGTACTGGGTTTCAGTGATGAAACTTCATGAAAGGCTTAGATTCAGCGTTTTAGCTCTCTTGTTGACATGATTAAGCATGCTACTAAGGTGTAGAAGCAGAGCAACGAAAGAAACCAGCATTATAGCTTATCCCATTGTTTTGTTTATTCTTAGAATCTCATAGGAGTTTCTAATGGTGAAATTGGGGAGTTGTAGCAAGACGACACATATGGAGGCTTAAACAAGACCTATTGGTGTCAATATGAAGATTCATTGCTTTTAGGGACACGGATTTTGAAATTTTCAAGGTGATACACCTAAAACAGAGTTATGACTCTTGAAGAAGCAAATGAGAGTGAATAGAAGTGTTGAAATGTAGTCAAAGGACTGTAATATCTCACAACTGTTTTGAGAAGTTCAAGAGCCACTCTGAGTGCCATTTTATGCTCTGTCTTTGGGTTTCAGTGATCAAACTTCATGAAAGGCTTAGATACAGCTTTTTGCTCTTTTGATGACATGATTAAGCATGCTACTAAGGTGTACAAGCAGATGAGCAGAAAGAAACAAGCCTTATAAGCTTATCCCATTGTTCTGTTTGTTCTTAGAATCTCATAGGAGTTTCTAATGGTGAAAATGGGGAGTTGTAGCAAGAAGACACATATGGAGGCCTAAATAACACATAATGATTTGAATATGAAGAATCAATGGTTTCATGGACAAAGATTTTGAAATTTTCAAACTGATACACCTAAAACGGAGATATGACTCTTCAAGATACAAATGAGAGTGAATAGAAGTGTTGAAGTGTAGTCAGAGGACTTTAATCTCTCACAACTCTTTTGAGAAGTTCAAGAGCCACTACAGAGTGCCTCTGTATGCTCTGTACTGGGTTTCAGTGATGAAACTTCATGAAAGGCTTAGATTCAGCGTTTTAGCTCTCTTGTTGACATGATTAAGCATGCTACGAAGGTGTAGAAGCAGAGCAACGAAAGAAACAAGCATTATAGCTTATCCCATTGTTTTGTTTATTCTTAGAATCTCATAGGAGTTTCTAATGGTGAAATTGGGGAGTTGTAGCAAGACGACACATATGGAGGCTTAAACAAGACCTATTGGTGTCAATATGAAGATTCATTGCTTTTAGGGACACGGATTTTGAAATTTTCAAGGTGATACACTTAAAAGAGAGTGATGACTCTTGAAGAAGCAAATGAGAGTGAATAGAAGTGTTGAAATGTAGTCAAAGGACTGTAATATCTCACAACTGTTTTGAGAAGTTCAAGAGCCACTACAGAGTGCCATTTTATGCTCTGTACTGGGTTTCAGTGATCAAACTTCATGAAAGGCTTAGATACAGCTTTTTGCTCTTTTGATGACATGATTAAGCATGGTACTAAGGTGTACAAGCAGATGAACGAAAGAAACAAGCCTTATAGCTTATCCCATTGTTCTGTTTGTTCTTAGAATCTCATAGGAGTTTCTAATGGTGAAAATGGGGAGTTGTAGCAAGAAGACACATATGGAGGCCTAAATAACACATAATGATTTGAATATGAAGAATCAATGGTTTCATGGACAAAGATTTTGAAATTTTCAAACTGATACACCTAAAAGAGTCATGACTCTTTAAGATGCAAATGAGAGTGAATGGAAGTTTTGAAGTGTAGTCAGGACTTTAATCTCTCACAACTCTTTTGAGAAGTTCAAGAGCCACTACTGAGTGCCTCTGTATGCTCTGTCTTGGGTTTCGATGATGAAACTTCATGAAAGACTTAGATTCAGCGTTTTAGCTCTCTTGTTGACATGATTAAGCATGCTACTAAGGTGTAGAAGCAGAGCGAAAGAAACAAGCATTATAAGCTTATCCCATTGTTTTGTTTATTCTTAGAATCTCATAGGAGTTTCTAATGGTGAAATTGGGGAGTTGTAGCAAGACGACACATATGGAGGCTTAAACAAGACCTATTGGTGTCAATATGAAGATTCATTGCTTTTAGGGACACGGATTTTGAAATTTTCAAGGTGATACACCTAAAACAGCGTTATGACTCTTGAAGAAGCAAATGAGAGTGAATAGAAGTGTTGAAGTGTAGTCTGAGGACTTTAATCTCTCACAACTCTTTTTAGAAGTTCAAGAGCCACTTCTGAGTGCCATTTTATGCTCTGTCTTTGGGTTTCAGTGATCAAACTTCATGAAAGGCTTAGATACAGCTTTTTGCTCTTTTGATGACATGATTAAGCATGCTACTAAGGTGTACAAGATGAGCGAAAGAAACAAGCCTTATAAGCTTATCCCATTGTTCTTTTGTTCTTAGAATCTCATAGGAGTTTCTAATGGTGAAAATGGGGAGTTGTAGCAAGAAGACACATATGGAGGCCTAAATAACACATAATGATTTGAATATGAAGAATCAATGGTTTCATGGACAAAGATTTTGAAATTTTCAAACTGATACACCTAAAAGCGAGTCATGACTCTTTAAGAAGCAAATGAGAGTGAATAGAAGTGTTGAAGTGTAGTCAGGACTTTAATCTCTCACAACTCTTTTGAGAAGTTCAAGAGCCACTACAGAGTGCCTCTGTATGCTCTGTCTTGGGTTTCATGATGATGAAAGCTTAGATTCAGCGTTTTAGCTCTCTTGTTGACATGATTAAGCATGCTACTTAAGGTGTAGAAAGCGAGAAACAGAAGAAACAAGCATTATAGCTTATCCCATTGTTTTGTTTATTCTTAGAATCTCATAGGAGTTTCTAATGGTGAAATTGGGGAGTTGTAGCAAGACGACACATATGGAGGCTTAAACAAGACCTATTCGTGTCAATATGAAGATTCATTGTTTTTAGGGACACGGATTTTGAAATTTTCAAGGTGATACACCTAAAACAGAGTTATGACTCTTGAAGAAGCAAATGAGAGTGAATAGAAGTGTTGAAATGTAGTCAAAGGACTGTAATATCTCACAACTGTTTTGAGAAGTTCAAGAGCCACTACAGAGTGCCATTTTATGCTCTGTCTTTGGGTTTCGGTGATCAAACTTCATGAAAGGCTTAGATACAGCTTTTTGCTCTTTTGATGACATGATTAAGCATGCTACTAAGGTGTACAAGCAGATGAGCGGAAAGAAACAAGCCTTATAAGCTTATCCCATTGTTCTGTTTGTTCTTATAATTTCTTAGGAGTTTGTAATTGTGAAAATGGGGAGTTGTAGCAAGAAGACACATATGGAGGCCTAAATAACACATAATGATTTGAATATGAAGAATCAATGGTTTCATGGACAAAGATTTGAAATTTTCAAAGCTGATACACCTAAAACGGAGTCATGACTCTTTAAGATGCAAATGAGAGTGAATAAAAGTTTTGAAGTGTAGTCAGGACTTTAATCTCTCACAACTCTTTTGAGAAGTTCAAGAGCCCTTCTGAGTGCCTCTGTATGCTCTGTACTGGGTTTCAGTGATGAAACTTCATGAAAGGCTTAGATTCAGCGTTTTAGCTCTCTTGTTGACATGATTAAGCATGCTACTAAGGTGTAGAAGCAGAGCAACGAAAGAAACAAGCATTATAGCTTATCCCATTGTTTTGTTTATTCTTAGAATCTCATAGGAGTTTCTAATGGTGAAATTGGGGAGTTGTAGCAAGACGACACATATGGAGGCTTAAACAAGACCTATTCGTGTCAATATGAAGATTCATTGTTTTTAGGGACACGGATTTTGAAATTTTCAAGGTGATACACCTAAAACAGAGTTATGACTCTTGAAGAAGCAAATGAGAGTGAATAGAAGTGTTGAAATGTAGTCAAAGGACTGTAATATCTCACAACTGTTTTGAGAAGTTCAAGAGCCACTCTGAGTGCCATTTTATGCTCTGTCTTGGGTTTCGAGTGATCAAACTTCATGAAAGGCTTAGATACAGCTTTTTGCTCTTTTGATGACATGGTTAAGCTTGCTACTAAGGTGTACAAGCAGATGAGCAGAAAGAAACAAGCCTTATAAGCTTATCCCATTGTTCTGTTTGTTCTTAGAATCTCATAGGAGTTTCTAATGGTGAAAATGGGGAGTTGTAGCAAGAAGACACATATGGAGGCCTAAATAACACATAATGATTTGAATATGAAGAATCAATGGTTTCATGGACAAAGATTTTGAAATTTTCAAACTGATACACCTAAAAGCGGAGTCATGACTCTTTAAGATGCAAATGAGAGTGAATAAAAGTTTTGAAGTGTAGTCAGGACTTTAATCTCTCACAACTCTTTTGAGAAGTTCAAGAGCCACTACTGAGTGCCTCTGTATGCTCTGTCTTGGGTTTCGAGTGATGAAACTTCATGAAGGGCTTAGATTCAGCGTTTTAGCTCTCTTGTTGACATGATTAAGCATGCTACTAAGGTGTAGAAGCGAACGAAAGAAACAAGCATTATAGCTTATCCCATTGTTTTGTTTATTCTTAGAATCTCATAGGAGTTTCTAATGGTGAAATTGGGGAGTTGTAGCAAGGCGACACTTATGGAGGCTTAAACAAGACCTATTGCTGTCAACATGAAGATTCATTGCTTTTTAGGGACACGGATTTTGAAATTTTCAAGGTGATACACCTAAAACAGCGTTATGACTCTTGAAGAAGCAAATGAGAGTGAATAGAAGTGTTGAAATGTAGTCAAGGACTGTAATATCTCACAACTGTTTTGAGAAGTTCAAGAGCCACTCTGAGTGCCATTTTATGCTCTGTCTTGGGTTTCAGTGATCAAACTTCATGAAAGGCTTAGATACAGCTTTTTGCTCTTTTGATGACATGATTAAGCATGCTACTAAGGTGTACAAGCAGATGAGCGAAAAGAAACAAGCCTTATAAGCTTATCCCATTGTTCTGTTTGTTCTTAGAATCTCATAGGAGTTTCTAATGGTGAAAATGGGGAGTTGTAGCAAGAAGACACATATGGAGGCCTAAATAACACATAATGATTTGAATATGAAGAATCAATGGTTTCATGGACAAAGATTTGAAATTTTCAAACTGATACACCTAAAAGAGTCATGACTCTTTAAGATGCAAATGAGAGTGAATAGAAGTTTTGAAGTGTAGTCAGGACTTTAATCTCTCACAACTCTTTTGAGAAGTTCAAGAGCCACTTCAGAGTGCCTCTGTATGCTCTATCTTGGGTTTTCAGTGATGAAACTTCATGAAAGGGCTTAGATTCAGCGTTTTAGCTCTCTTGTTGACATGATTAAGCATGCTACTAAGGTGTAGAAGCGAGAACGAAAAGAAACAAGCATTATAGCTTATCCCATTGTTTTGTTTATTCTTAGAATCTCATAGGAGTTTCTAATGGTGAAATTGGGGAGTTGTAGCAAGACGACACATATGGAGGCTTAAACAAGACCTATTGGTGTCAATATGAAGATTCATTGCTTTTAGGGACACGGATTTTGAAATTTTCAAGGTGATACACCTAAAACAGCGTTATGACTCTTGAAGAAGCAAATGAGAGTGAATAGAAGTGTTGAAATGTAGTCAAAGGACTGTAATATCTCACAACTGTTTTGAGAAGTTCAAGAGCCACTCTGAGTGCCATTTTATGCTCTGTCTTGGGTTTGAGTGATCAAACTTCATGAAAGGCTTAGATACAGCTTTTTGCTCTTTTGATGACATGATTAAGCATGCTACTAAGGTGTACTGAAGCAGATGAACGAAAAGAAACAAGCCTTATAAGCTTATCCCATTGTTCTGTTTGTTCTTAGAATCTCATAGGAGTTTCTAATGGTGAAAATGGGGAGTTGTAGCAAGAAGACACATATGGAGGCCTAAATAACACATAATGATTTGAATATGAAGAATCATTGGTTTCAGGGACAGAGATTTTGAAATTTTCAAGCTGATACATCTAAAACCGAGTTATGACTCTTCAAGATACAAATGAGAGTGAATAGAAGTTTTGAAGTGTAGTCAGGACTTTAATCTCTCACAACTCTTTTGAGAAGTTCAAGAGCCACTACAGAGTGCCTCTGTATGCTCTGTACTGGGTTTCAGTGATGAAACTTCATGAAAGGCTTAGATTCAGCGTTTTAGCTCTCTTGTTGACATGATTAAGCATGCTACTAAGGTGTAGAAGCAGAGCAACGAAAGAAACAAGCATTATAGCTTATCCCATTGTTTTGTTTATTCTTAGAATCTCATAGGAGTTTCTAATGGTGAAATTGGGGAGTTGTAGCAAGACGACACATATGGAGGCTTAAAAAAGACCTATTGGTGTCAATATGAAGATTCATTGCTTTTAGGGACACGGATTTTGAAATTTTCAAGGTGATACACCTAAAACAGCGTTATGACTCTTGAAGAAGCAAATGAGAGTGAATAGAAGTGTTGAAATGTAGTCAAAGGACTGTAATATGTCGCTACTGTTTTGAGAAGTTCAAGAGCCCTTCTGAGTGCCATTTTATGCTCTATCTTTGGGTTTCGAGTGATCAAACTTCATGAAAGGCTTAGATACAGCTTTTTGCTCTTTTGATGACATGATTAAGCATGCTACTAAGGTGTACAAGCAGATGAGCAGAAAAGAAACAAGCCTTATAAGCTTATCCCATTGTTCTGTTTGTTCTTAGAATCTCATAGGAGTTTCTAATGGTGAAAATGGGGAGTTGTAGCAAGAAGACACATATGGAGGCCTAAATAACACATAATGATTTGAATATGAAGAATCAATGGTTTCATGGACAAAGATTTTGAAATTTTCAAACTTATACACCTAAAACGGAGTCATGACTCTTTAAGATGCAAATGAGAGTGAATTGAAGTTTTGAAGTGTAGTCAGGACTTTAATCTCTCACAACTCTTTTGAGAAGTTCAAGAGCCACTACAGAGTGCCTCTGTATGCTCTGTACTGGGTTTCAGTGATGAAACTTCATGAAAGGCTTAGATTCAGCGTTTTAGCTCTCTTGTTGACATGATTAAGCATGCTACTAAGGTGTAGAAGCAGAGCAACGAAAGAAACAAGCATTATAGCTTATCCCATTGTTTTGTTTATTCTTAGAATCTCATAGGAGTTTCTAATGGTGAAATTGGGGAGTTGTAGCAAGACGACACATATGGAGGCTTAAACAAGACCTATTGGTGTAAATAGGAAGCTTCATTGCTTTTTAGGGAAACGGATTTTGAAATTTTCAAGGTGATACACCTAAAACAGCGTTATGACTCCTGAAGAAGCAAATGAGAGTGAATAGAAGTGTTGAAATGTAGTCAAAGGACTGTAATATCTTACAACTATTTTGAGAAGTTCAAGAGCCCTTCTGAGTGCCATTTTATGCTCTGTCTTTGGGTTTCAGTGATCAAACTTCATGAAAGGCTTAGATACAGCTTTTGCTCTTTTGATGACATGATTAAGCATGGTACTTAAGGTGTACTGAAGCAGATGAGCAAAGAAACAAGCCTTATAAGCTTATCCCATTGTTCTTTGTTGTTCTTAGAATCTCATAGGAGTTTCTAATGGTGAAAATGGGGAGTTGTAGCAAGAAGACACATATGGAGGCCTAAATAACACATAATGATTTGAATATGAAGAATCAATGGTTTCATGGACAAAGATTTTGAAATTTTCAAACTGATACACCTAAAAGCGAGTCATGACTCTTTAAGATGCAAATGAGAGTGAATAAAAGTTTTGAAGTGTAGTCAGGACTTTAATCTCTCACAACTCTTTTGAGAAGTTCAAGAGCCACTCTCTGAGTGCCTCTGTATCTCTATCTTGGGTTTCAGTGATGAAACTTCATGAAAGGCTTAGATTCAGCGTTTTAGCTCTCTTGTTGACATGATTAAGCATGCTACTAAGGTGTAGAAGCGAGACAGAAAAGAAACAAGCATTATAAGCTTATCCCATTGTTTTGTTTATTCTTAGAATCTCATAGGAGTTTCTAATGGTGAAATTGGGGAGTTGTAGCAAGGCGACACATATGGAGGCTTAAACAAGACCTATTGGTGTCAATATGAAGATTCATTGCTTTTTAGGGACACGGATTGTGAAATTTTCAAGGTGATACACCCAAAACAGCGTTATGACTCTTGAAGCAGCAAATGAGAGTGAATAGAAGTGTTGAAATGTAGTCAAAGGACTGTAATATCTCACAACTGTTTTGAGAAGTTCAAGAGCCACTTCTGAGTGCCATTTTATGCTCTGTCTTTGGGTTTGATGATCAAACTTCATGAAAGGCTTAGATACAGCTTTTTGCTCTTTTGATGACATGATTAAGCATGCTACTAAGGTGTACAAGCAGATGAGCAGAAAGAAACAAGCCTTATAAGCTTATCCCATTGTTCAGTTTGTTCTTAGAATCTCATAGGAGTTTCTAATGGTGAAAATGGGGAGTTGTAGCAAGAAGACACATATGGAGGCCTAAATAACACATAATGATTTGAATATGAAGAATCAATGGTTTCATGGACAAAGATTTGAAATTTTCAAACTGATACACCTAAAAGGTCATGACTCTTTAAGATGGAAAGAAGAGTGAATAAAAGGTTTGAAGGGTAGTGAGGTCTTTAATCTCTCACAACTCTTTTGAGAGGTTCAAGAGCCACAACAGAGTGCCTCTGTATGCTCTGTCTTGGGTTTCGAGTGATGAAACTTCATGAAAGGCTTAGATTCAGCGTTTTAGCTCTCTTGTTGACATGATTAAGCATGCTACTAAGGTGTAGAAGCGAGCAACGAAAGAAACAAGCATTATAAGCTTATCCCATTGTTTTGTTTATTCTTAGAATCTCATAGGAGTTTCTAATGGTGAAATTGGGGAGTTGTAGCAAGGCGACACATATGGAGGCTTAAACAAGACCTATTGGTGTCAATATGAAGATTCATTGCTTTTAGGGACAGGTTTTGAAATTTTCAAGGTGATACACCTAAAACAGCGTTATGACTCTTGAAGAAGCAAATGAGAGGGAATAGAAGTGTTGAAATGTAGTCAAAGGACTGTCATATCTCTAACTGTTTTGAGAAGTTCAAGAGCCACTCTGAGTGCCATTTTATGCTCTGTCTTTGGGTTTCGAGTGATCAAACTTCATGAAAGGCTTAGATACAGCTTTTTGCTCTTTTGATGACATGATTAAGCATGCTACTAAGGTGTACAAGCAGATGAGCGGAAAGAAACAAGCCTTATAAGCTTATCCCATTGTTCTGTTTGTTCTTAGAATCTCATAGGAGTTTCTAATGGTGAAAATGGGGAGTTGTAGCAAGAAGACACATATGGAGGCCTAAATAACACATAATGATTTGAATATGAAGAATCAATGGTTTCATTGACAAGGATTTGACAATTTTCAAACTGATACCCCTACCTAAAGCGAGTCATGACTCTTTAAGATGCAAATGAGAGTGAATAGAAGTTTTGAAGTGTAGTCAGGACTTTAATCTCTCACAACTCTTTTGAGAAGTTCAAGACCCACTACAGAGTGCCTCTGTATGCTCTGTCTTGGGTTTTCGATGATGAAACTTCATGAAAGGCTTAGATTCAGCGTTTTAGCTCTCTTGTTGACATGATTAAGCATGCTCTTAAGGTGTAAAGCGAAGCAGCGAAAGAAACAAGCATTATAAGCTTATCCCATTGTTTTGTTTATTCTTAGAATCTCATAGGAGTTTCTAATGGTGAAATTGGGGAGTTGTAGCAAGGCGACATATGGAGGCTTAAACAAGACCTATTGGTGTCAATATGAAGATTCATTGCTTTTTAGGGACACGGATTTTGAAATTTTCTAGGTGATAAACGTAAAACAGCGTTATGACTGTTGAAGAAGCAAATGAGAGTGAATAGAAGTGTTGAAATGTAGTCAAAGGACTGTAATATCTCACAACTGTTTTGAGAAGTTCAAGAGCCACTTCTGAGTGCCATTTTATGCTCTGTCTTTGGGTTTCAGTGATCAAACTTCATGAAAGGCTTAGATACAGCTTTTTGCTCTTTTGATGACATGATTAAGCATGCTACTAAGGTGTACAAGCAGATGAGCAGAAAAAAAAAGCCTTATAAGCTTATCCCATGGTTCTGTTTCTTCTTAGAATCTCACAAGAGTTTCAAATGGCGAAAATGGGGAGTTGTAGCAAGAAGACACATATGGAGGCCTAAATAACACATAATGATTTGAATATGAAGAATCAATGGTTTTTATGGACAAAGATTTTGAAATTTTTCATTTTCTCACAACTGATTTTAGATGAAGTGTCAGGAAACTCACTACAGAGTGCCTCTGTATGCTCTGTCTGGTTTTCGAGTGATGAAACTTCATGAAAGGCTTAGATTCAGCGTTTTAGCTCTCTTGTTGACATGATTAAGCATGCTACTAAGGTGTAGAAGCGAACAACGAAAGCAAGCATTATAAGCTTATCCCATTGTTTTGTTTATTCTTAGAATCTCATAGGAGTTTCTAATGGTGAAATTGGGGAGTTGTAGCAAGGCGACACATATGGAGGCTTAAACAAGACCTATTGGTGTCAATATGAAGATTCATTGCTTTTTAGGGACACGGTTTTGAAATTTTCAAGGTGATACACCTAAAACAGCGTTATGACTCTTGAAGAAGCAAATGAGAGTGAATAGAAGTGTTGAAATGTAGTCAAAGGACTGTAATATCTAACCACTGTTTTGAGAAGTTCAAGAGCCACTCTGAGTGCCATTTTATGCTCTGTCTTTGGGTTTGAGTGATCAAACTTCATGAAAGGCTTAGATACAGCTTTTTGCTCTTTTGATGACATGATTAAGCATGCTACTAAGGTGTCAAGCAGATGAGCGAAAGAAACAAGCCTTATAGCTTATCCCATTGTTCTGTTTGTTCTTAGAATCTCATAGGAGTTTCTAATGGTGAAAATGGGGAGTTGTAGCAAGAAGACACATATGGAGGCCTAAAACGGAGTCATGACTCTTTAAGATGCAAATGAGAGTGAATTGATGTTTTGAAGTGTAGTCAGGACTTTAATCTCTCACAACTCTTTTGAGAAGTTCAAGAGCCACTACAGAGTGCCTCTGTATGCTCTATACTGGGTTTCAGTGATGAAACTTCATGAAAGGCTTAGATTCAGCGTTTTAGCTCTCTTGTTGACATGATTAAGCATGCTACTAAGGTGTAGAAGCAGAGCAACGAAAGAAACAAGCATTATAGCTTATCCCATTGTTTTGTTTATTCTTAGAATCTCATAGGAGTTTCTAATGGTGAAATTGGGGAGTTGTAGCAAGACGACACATATGGAGGCTTAAACAAGACCTATTGGTGTCAATATGAAGATTCATTGCTTTTAGGGACACGGATTTTGAAATTTTCAAGGTGATACACCTAACACAGCGTTATGACTCTTGAAGAAGCAAATGAGAGTGAATAGAAGTGTTGAAATGTAGTCAAAGGACTGTAATATCTCACAACTGTTTTGAGAAGTTCAAGAGCCACTACAGAGTGCCATTTTATGCTCTGTCTTTGGGTTTCAGTGAGCAAACGTCAGGAAAGGCTTAGATACAGCTTTTGTCTCGTTTGATGACATGATTAAGCATGGTACTAAGGTGTACAAGCAGATGAACGAAAGAAACAAGCCTTATAGCTTATCCCATTGTTCTGTTTGTTCTTAGAATCTCATAGGAGTTTCTAATGGTGAAAATGGGGAGTTGTAGCAAGAAGACACATATGGAGGCCTAAATAACACAATGATTTGAATATGAAGAATCAATGGTTTCATGGACAAAGATTTCGAAATTTTCAAACTGATACACCTAAAACGGAGTCATGAGTCTTTAAGATGCAAATGAGAGTGAATAAAAGTTTTGAAGTGTAGTCAGGACTTTAATCTCTCACAACTCTTTTGAGAAGTTCAAGAGCCACTACAGAGTGCCTCTGTATGCTCTGTACTGGGTTTCAATGATGAAACTTCATGAAAGGCTTAGATTCAGCGTTTTAGCTCTCTTGTTGACATGATTAAGCATGCTACTAAGGTGTAGAAGCAGAGCAATGAAAAACAATCATGATAGCTTATCCCATTGTTTTGTTTATTCTTAGAATCTCATAGGAGTTTCTAATGGTGAAATTGGGGAGTTGTAGCAAGACGACACATATGGAGGCTTAAACAAGACCTATTGGTGTCAATATGAAGATTCATTGCTTTTAGGGACACGGATTTTGAAATTTTCAAGGTGATACACCTAAAACAGCGTTATGACTCTTGAAGAAGCAAATGAGAGTGAATAGAAGTGTTGAAATGTAGTCAAAGGACTGTAATATCTCACAACTGTTTTGAGAAGTTCAAGAGCCACTCTGAGTGCCATTTTATGCTCTGTCTTTGGGTTTCAGTGATCAATCTTCATGAAAGGTTTTGATACAGCTTTTTGCTCTTTTGATGACATGATTAAGCATGCTACTAAGGTGTACAAGCAGATGAACAGAAAGAAACAAGCCTTATAAGCTTAGCCCATTTTTCTGTTTGTTCTTAGAATCTCATAGGAGTTTCTAATGGTGAAAATGGGGAGTTGTAGCAAGAAGACACATATGGAGGCCTAAATAACACTTAATGATTTGAATATGAAGAATCAATGGTTTCATGGACAAAGATTTGAAATTTTCAAACTGATACACCTAAAAGCGAGTCATGACTCTTTAAGATGCAAATGAGAGTGAATAAAAGTTTTGAAGTGTAGTCGAGGACTTTAATCTCTCACAACTCTTTTGAGAAGTTCAAGAGCCACTAAGAGTGCCTCTGTATGCTCTGTCTTGGGTTTCAATGATGAAACTTCATGAAAGGCTTAGATTCAGCGTTTTAGCTCTCTTGTTGACATGATTAAGCATGCTACTAAGGTGTAGAAGCAGAAACAGCAAAAAAAACAAGCATTATAAGCTTATCCCATTGTTTTGTTTATTCTTAGAATCTCATAGGAGTTTCTAATGGTGAAAATGGGGAGTTGTAGCAAGGCGACACATATGGAGGCTTAAACAAGACCTATTGGTGTCAATATGAAGATTCATTGCTTTTTAGGGACACGGATTTTGAAATTTTCAAGGTGATACACCTAAAACGAGGTTATGACTCTTGAAGAAGCAAATGAGAGTGAATAGAAGTGTTGAAATGTAGTCAAAGGGTAATATCTCCTAACTGTTTTGAGAAGTTCAAGAGCCACTCTGAGTGCCATTTTATGCTCTGTACTGGGTTTCAGTGATCAAACTTCATGAAAGGCTTCGGTTCAGCCTTTTCGCTCTCTTCATGACATGATTAAGCATGCTACTAAGGTGTACAAGCAGATGAGAGAAAGAAACAAGCCTTATAAGCTTATCCCATTGTTACTGTTTGTTCTTAGAATCTCATAGGAGTGTCTAATGGTGAAAATGGGGAGTTGTAGGAAGAAGACACATATGGAGGCCTAAATAACACATAATGATTTGAATATGAAGAATCAATGGTTTCATGGACAAAGATTTGAAATTTTCAAACTGATACACCTAAAAGCGAGTCATGACTCTTGAAGAAGCAAATGAGAGTGAATAAAAGTTTTGAAGTGTAGTCAGGACTTTAATCTCTCACAACTCTTTTGAGAAGTTCAAGAGCCACTACAGAGTGCCTCTGTATGCTCTGTACTTGGGTTTCAATGATGAAACTTCATGAAAGACTTAGATTCAGCTTTTTAGCTCTCTTGTTGACATGATTAAGCATGCTACTAAGGTGTAGAAGCGAACAACGAAAGAAACAAGCATTATAGCTTATCCCATTGTTTTGTTTATTCTTAGAATCTCATAGGAGTTTCTAATGGTGAAATTGGGGAGTTGTAGCAAGGCGACACTATGGAGAGGCTTAAACAAGACCTATTGGTGTCAATATGAAGATTCATTGCTTTTAGGGACACGGATTTTGAAATTTTCAAGGTGATACACCTAAAACAGAGTTATGACTCTTGAAGAAGCAAATGAGAGTGAATAGAAGTGTTGAAATGTAGTCAAAGGACTGTAATATCTCACAACTGTTTTGAGAAGTTCAAGAGCCACAGAGTGCCATTTTATTCTCTGTACTGGGTTTCCGTGATCAAACTTCATGAAAGGCTTAGATTCAGCCTTTTAGCTCTCTTGATGACATGATTAAGCATGCTACTAAGGTGTACAAGCAGATGAACGAAAGAAACAAGCCTTATAACTTATCCCATTGTTATGTTTGTTCTTAGAATCTCATCGGAGTTTCTAATGGTGAAAATTGGGAGTTGTAGCAAGAAGACACATATAGAGGCTTAAACAACACCTATTGATGTGAATATGAAGAATCAATGGTTTCATGGACAAAGAACTTTGAAATTTTCAAGCTGATACACCTAAAACGAGTCATGACTCTTTAAGATGCAAATGAGAGTGAATAAAAGTTTTGAAGTGTAGTCGAGGACTTTAATCTCTCACAACTCTTTTGAGAAGTTCAAGAGCCACTACAGAGTGCCTCTGTATGCTCTGTCTTGGGTTTCGATGATGAAACTTCATGAAAGGCTTAGATTCAGCGTTTTAGCTCTCTTGTTGACATGATTAAGCATGCTACTAAGGTGTAGAAGCGAGCAACGAAAGAAACAAGCATTATAAGCTTATCCCATTGTTTTGTTTATTCTTAGAATCTCATAGGAGTTTCTAATGGTGAAATTGGGGAGTTGTAGCAAGGCGACACATATGGAGGCTTAAACAAGACCTATTGGTGTCAATATGAAGATTCATTGCTTTTTAGGGACACGGTTTTGAAATTTTCAAGGTGATACACGTAAAAGGGAGTGATGACTCTTGAAGAAGCAAATGAGAGTGAATAGAAGTGTTGAAGTGTGGTCAAAGGAGCGTCGTGTCGGGCAACTGTTTAGAGCAGGTCGAGCGCCACCACAGAGTGCCATTTTATGCTCTGTACTGGGTTTCAGTGATCAAACTTCATGAAAGGCTTAGATACAGCTTTTTGCTCTTTTGATGACATGATTAAGCATGGTACTAAGGTGTACAAGCAGATGAACGAAAGAAACAAGCCTTATAGCTTATCCCATTGTTCTGTTTGTTCTTAGAATCTCATAGGAGTTTCTAATGGTGAAAATGGGGAGTTGTAGCAAGAAGACACATATGGAGGCCTAAAACGGAGTCATGACTCTTTAAGATGCAAATGAGAGTGAATTGATGTTTTGAAGTGTAGTCAGGACTTTAATCTCTCACAACTCTTTTGAGAAGTTCAAGAGCCACTACAGAGTGCCTCTGTATGCTCTATACTGGGTTTCAGTGATGAAACTTCATGAAAGGCTTAGATTCAGCGTTTTAGCTCTCTTGTTGACATGATTAAGCATGCTACTAAGGTGTAGAAGCAGAGCAACAAAAAGCACAAGCATTATAGCTTATCCCATTGTTTTGTTTATTCTTAGAATCTCATAGGAGTTTCTAATGGTGAAATTGGGGAGTTGTAGCAAGGCGACACATATGGAGGCTTAAACAAGACCTATTGGTGTCAATATGAAGATTCATTGCTTTTTAGGGACACGGTTTTGAAATTTTCAAGGTGATACACCTAAAACAGCGTTATGACACTTGAAGAAGCAAATGAGAGTGAATAGAAGTGTTGAAATGTAGTCACAGGACTGTAATATCTCACAACTGTTTTGAGAAGTTCAAGAGCCACTCTGAGTGCCATTTTATGCTCTGTCTTGGGTTTCAGTGATCAAACTTCATGAAAGGCTTAGATACAGCTTTTTGCTCTTTTGATGACATGATTAAGCATGCTACTAAAGTGTACAAGCAGATGAACAGAAAAACAAGCCTTATAAGCTTATCCCATAGTTCTGTTAGTTCTTAGAATCTTATACAAGTTCCTAATGGTGAAAATGGGGAGTTGTAGCAAGAAGACACATATGGAGGCCTAAATAACACATAATGATTTGAATATGAAGAATCAATGGTTTCATGGACAAAGATTTTGAAATTTTCAAACTGATACACCTAAAAGCAGGTCATGACTCTTTAAGATGCAAATGAGAGTGAATAAAAGTTTTGAAGTGTAGTCAGGACTTTAATCTCTCACAACTCTTTTGAGAAGTTCAAGAGCCCTCTGAGTGCCTCTGTATGCTCTGTCTTGGGTTTCAATGATGAAACTTCATGAAAGGCTTAGATTCAGCCTTTTAGCTCTCTTGTTGACATGATTAAGCATGCTACTAAGGTGTAGAAGCGAAGCAAGAAAGAAACAAGCATTATAAGCTTATCCCATTGTTTTGTTTATTCTTAGAATCTCATAGGAGTTTTTACCGGTGAATTTGGGAGTGGTAGCAAGGCGACACATATGGAGGCTTAAACAAGACCTATTGGTGTCAATATGAAGATTCATTGCTTTTAGGGACACGGATTTTGAAATTTTCAAGGTGATACACCTAAAACAGCGTTATGACTCTTGAAGAAGCAAATGAGAGTGAATAGAAGTGTTGAAATGTAGTCAAAGGACTGTAATATCTCACTACTGTTTTGAGAAGTTCAAGAACCCTTTGAGTGCCATTTTATGCGCTGTACTGGGGTTGAGTGATCAAACTTCATGAAAGGCTTAGATACAGCTTTTTGCTCTTGTGATGACATGATTAAGCATGGTACTAAGGGGTGCAAGCAGATGAACGAAAGAAACAAGCCTTATAAGCTTATCCCATTGTTACGTTTGTTCTTAGAATCTCATAGGAGTTTCTAATGGTGAAAATGGGGAGTTGTAGCAAGAAGACACATATGGAGGCCTAAATAACACATAATGATTTGAATATGAAGAATCAATGGTTTCATGGACAAAGATTTTGAAATTTTCAAACTGATACACCTAAAAGCGAGTCATGACTCTTTAAGATGCAAATGAGAGTGAATAAAAGTTTTGAAGTGTAGTCAGGACTTTAATCTCTCACAACGCTTATGAGAAGTCCAAGAGCTACTCCTGAGTGCCTCTGTCTGCTCGGTACTGGGTTTCAGTGATGAAACTTCATGAAAGGCTTAGATTCAGCGTTTTAGCTCTCTTGTTGACATGATTAAGCATGCTACTAAGGTGTAGAAGCAGAGCAACGAAAGAAACAAGCATTACAGCTTATCCCATTGTTTTGTTTATTCTTAGAATCTCATAGGAGTTTCTAATGGTGAAATTGGGGAGTTGTAGCAAGGCGACACATATGGAGGCTTAAAAAAGATCTATTGGTGTCAATATGAAGATTCATTGCTTTTAGGGACACGGATTTTGAAATTTTCAAGGTGATACACCTAAAACAGCGTTATGACTCTTGAAGAAGCAAATGAGAGTGAATAGAAGTGTTGAAATGTAGTCAAAGGACTGTAATATCTCACAACTGTTTTGAGAAATCCAAGAGCCACTACAGAGTGCCATTTTAAGCTCTGCACTGGGTTTCAGTGATCAAACTTCCCGAAAGGCTTAGATACAGCTTTTTGCTCTTTTGATGACATGATTAAGCATGGTACTAAGGTGTACAAGCAGATGAACGAAAGAAACAAGCCTTATAGCTTATCCCATTGTTCTGTTTGTTCTTAGAACCTCATAGGAGTTTCTAATGGTGAAACTGGGGAGTTGTAGCAAGAAGACACATATGGAGGCCTAAATAACACATAATGATTTGAATATGAAGAATCAATGGTTTCATGGACAAAGATTTTGAAATTTTCAAACTGATACACCTAAGACGGAGGCATGAGTCTTTAAGATGCAAATGAGAGTGAATAAAAGTTTTGAGGTGTAGTCAGGACTTTAATCTCTCACAACTCTTGTGAGAAGTTCAAGAGCCCTACTGAGTGCCTCTGTATGCTCTGTACTGGGTTTCAGTGATGAAACTTCATGAAAGGCTTAGATTCAGCGTTTTAGCTCTCTTGTTGACATGATTAAGCATGCTACTAAGGTGTAGAAGCAGAGCAACGAAAGAAACAAGCATTATAGCTTATCCCAATGTTTTGTTTATTCTTAGAATCTCGTAGGAGTTTCTAATGGTGAAATTGGGGAGTTGTAGCAAGACGACACATATGGAGGCTTAAACAAGACCTATTGGTGTCAATATGAAGATTCATTGCTTTTAGGGACACGGATTTTCAAATTTTCAAGGTGATACACCTAAAACAGCGTTATGACTCTTGAAGAAGCAAATGAGAGTGAATAGAAGTGTTGAAATGTAGTCAAAGGACTGTAATATCTCACAACTGTTTTGAGAAGTTCAAGAGCCACTACAGAGTGCCATTTTATGCTCTGTACTGGGTTTCAGTGATCAAACTTCATGAAAGGCTTAGATACAGCTTTTTGCTCTTTTGATGACATGATTAAGCATGGTACTAAAGTGTACAAGCAGATGAACGAAAGAAACAAGCCTTATAGCTTATCCCATTGTTCTGTTTGTTCTTAGAATCTCATAGGAGTTTCTAATGGTGAAAATGGGGAGTTGTAGCAAGAAGACACATATGGAGGCCTAAAACGGAGTCATGACTCTTTTAGATGCAAATGAGAGTGAATTGATGTTTTGAAGTGTAGTCAGGACTTTAATCTCTCACAACTCTTTTGAGAAGTTCAAGAGCCACTACAGAGTGCCTCTGTATGCTCTATACTGGGTTTCAGTGATGAAACTTCATGAAAGGCTTAGATTCAGCGTTTTAGCTCTCTTGTTGACATGATTAAGCATGCTACTAAGGTGTAGAAGCAGAGCAACAAAAGAAACAAGCATTACAGCTTATCCCATTGTTTTTTTTATTCTTAGAATCTCATAGGAGTTTCTAATGGTGAAATTGGGGAGTTGTAGCAAGACGACACATATGGAGGCTTAAACAAGACCTATTGGTGTCAATATGAAGATTCATTGCTTTTAGGGACACGGATTTTGAAATTTTCAAGGTGATACACCTAACACAGCGTTATGACTCTTGAAGAAGCAAATGAGAGTGAATAGAAGTGTTGAAATGTAGTCAAAGGACTGTAATATCTCACAACTGTTTTGAGAAGTTCAAGAGCCACTACAGAGTGCCATTTTATGCTATGTACTGGGTTTCAGTGATCAAACTTCATGAAAGGCTTAGATACAGCTTTTTGCTCTTTTGATGACATGATTAAGCATGGTACTAAAGTGTACAAGCAGATGAACGAAAGAAACAAGCCTTATAAGCTTATCCCATTGTTCTGTTTGTTCTTAGAATCTCATAGGAGTTTCTAATGGTGAAAATGGGGAGTTGTAGCAAGAAGACACATATGGAGGCCTAAATAACACCTAATGATTTGAATATGAAGAATCAATGGTTTCATGGACATAAATTTTCAAATGATACACCTAAAAAATGGCAGAGTCTTTAAGATGCAAATGAGAGTGAATAAAAGTTTTGAAGTGTAGTCGAGGACTTTAATCTCTCACAACTCTTTTGAGAAGTTCAAGAGCCTACTAAGAGTGCCTCTGTATGCTCTATCTTGGGTTTCAATGATGAAACTTCATGAAAGGCTTAGATTCAGCGTTTTAGCTCTCTTGTTGACATGATTAAGCATGTTACGAAGGTGTAGAAGAAGACTAAAGAAAGAAAAAATCATTATAGATAATCAAATTGTTTTGTTTATTCTTAGAAGGTTATAGGTGTTTTTAATGGTGAAATAGGGGAGTTGTAGCAAGGCGACACATATGGAGGCTTAAACAAGACCTATTGGTGTCAATATGAAGATTCATTGCTTTTTAGGGACACGGTTTTGAAATTTTCAAGGTGATACACCTAAAACAGCGTTATGACACTTGAAGAAGCAAATGAGAGTGAATAGAAGTGTTGAAATGTAGTCACAGGACTGTAATATCTCACAACTGTTTTGAGAAGTTCAAGACCCCTTCTGAGTGCCATTTTATGCTCTGTCTTTGGGTTTCAGTGATCAAACTTCATGAAAGGCTTAGATTCAGCTTTTTGCTCTTTTGATAACATGATTATGCATGGTACTAAGGTGTACAAGCAGATGAACGAAAGAAACAAGCCTTATAAGCTTATCCCATTGTTACGTTTGTTCTTAGAATCTCATAGGAGTTTCTAATGGTGAAAATGGGGAGTTGTAGCAAGAAGACACATATGGAGGCCTAAATAACACATAATGATTTGAATATGAAGAATCAATGGTTTCATGGACAAAGATTTTGAAATTTTCAAACTGATACACCTAAAAGCGAGTCATGACTCTTTAAGATGCAAATAAGAGTAAATAAAAGTTTTGAAGTGTAGTCAGGACTTTAATCTCTCACAACTCTTTTGAGAAGTTCAAGAGCCACTACAGAGTGCCTCTGTATGCTCTGTACTGGGTTTCAATGATGAAACTTCATGAAAGGCTTAGATTCAGCGTTTGAGCTCTCTTGTTGGGATGACTAAGCATTCGACTAAGGTGTAGAAAGCGAGCAACGAAAGAAACAAGCATTATAAGCTTATCCCATTGTTTTGTTTATTCTTAGAATCTCATAGGAGTTTCTAATGGTGAAATTGGGGAGTTGTAGCAAGGCACATATGGAGGCTTAAACAAGACCTATTGGTGTCAATATGAAGATTCATTGCTTTTTAGGGACACGGTTTTGAAATTTTCAAGGTGATACACCTAAAACAGAGTTATGACTCTTGAAGAAGCAAATGAGAGTGAATAGAAGTGTTGAAATGTAGTCAAAGGACTGTAATATCTCACAATTGTTTTGAGAAGTTCAAGAGCCACTACTGAGTGCCATTTTATGCTCTGTACTGGGTTTCAGTGATCAAACTTCATGAAAGGCTTAGATACAGCTTTTTGCTCTTTTGATGACATGATTAAGCATGGTACTAAGGTGTACAAGCAGATGAACGGAAAGAAACAAGCCTTATAAGCTTATCCCATTGTTCTGTTTGTTCTTAGAATCTCATAGGAGTTTCTAATGGTGAAAATGGGGAGTTGTAGCAAGAAGACACATATGGAGGCCTAAATAACACATAATGATTTGAATATGAAGAATCAATGGTTTCATGGACAAAGATTTTGAAATTTTCAAACTGATACACCTAAAACGGAGTCATGAGTCTTTAAGATGCAAATGAGAGTGAATAAAAGTTTTGAAGTGTAGTCAGGACTTTAATCTCTCACAACTCTTTTGAGAAGTTCAAGAGCCACTACAGAGTGCCTCTGTATGCTCTGTACTGGGTTTCAATGATGAAACTTCATGAAAGGCTTAGATTCAGCGTTTTAGCTCTCTTGTTGACATGATTAAGCATGCTACTAAGGTGTAGAAGCAGAGCAACGAAAGAAACAAGCATTATAGCTTATCCCATTGTTTTGTTTATTCTTAGAATCTCATAGGAGTTTCTAATGGTGAATTTGGGAGTTGTAGCAAGAAGACACATATGGAGGCTTAAACAACACCTATTGATGTGAATATGAAGAATCATTGCTTTTAGGGACACGGATTTTGAAATTTTCAAGGTGATACACCTAAAACAGCGTTATGACTCTTGAAGAAGCAAATGAGAGTGAATAGAAGTGTTGAAATGTAGTCAAAGGACTGTAATATCTCACAACTGTTTTGAGAAGTTCAAGAACCCTCTGAGTGCCATTTTATGCTCTGTCTTGGGTTTGAGTGATCAAACTTCATGAAAGGCTTAGATACAGCTTTTTGCTCTTTTGATGACATGATTAAGCATGGTACTAAAGTGTACAAGCAGATGAGCAGAAAGAAATAAGCCTTAGAGCTTATCCCATTGTTCTGTTTGTTCTTAGAATCTCATAGGAGTTTCTAATGGTGAAAATGGGGAGTTGTAGCAAGAAGACACATATGGAGGCCTAAATAACACATAATGATTTGAATATGAAGAATCAATGGTTTCATGGACAAAGATTTTGAAAATTTCAAAAGCTGATACACCTAAAACAGAGTCATGAGTCTTTAAGATGCAAATGAGAGTGAATAAAAGTTTTGAAGTGTAGTCAGGACTTTAATCTCTCACAACTCTTTTGAGAAGTTCAAGAGCCACTACAGAGTGCCTCTGTATGCTCTGTACTGGGTTTCAATGATGAAACTTCATGAAAGGCTTAGATTCAGCGTTTTAGCTCTCTTGTTGACATGATTAAGCATGCTACTAAGGTGTAGAAGCAGAGCAACGAAAGAAACAAGCATTATAGCTTATCCCATTGTTTTGTTTATTCTTAGAATCTCATAGGAGTTTCTAATGGTGAAATTGGGGAGTTGTAGCAAGACGACACATATGGAGGCTTAAACAAGACCTATTGGTGTCAATATGAAGATTCATTGCTTTTAGGGACACGGATTTTGAAATTTTCAAGGTGATACACCTAAAACAGCGTTATGACTCTTGAAGAAGCAAATGAGAGTGAATAGAAGTGTTGAAATGTAGTCAAAGGACTGTAATATCTCACAACTGTTTTGAGAAGTTCAAGAGCCACTACAGAGTGCCATTTTATGCTCTGTCTTTGGGTTTCGATGATCAAACTTCATGAAAGGCTTAGATACAGCTTTTTGCTTTTGATGACATGATTAAGCATGCTACTGAGGTGTACAGGCAGATGAACGAAAGCACCAAGCGTTATAGCTTATCCCATTGTTCTGTTTGTTCTTAGAATCTCATAGGAGTTTCTAATGGTGAAAATGGGGAGTTGTAGCAAGAAGACACATATGGAGGCTTAAACAACACCTATTGATGTGAATATGAAGAATCAATGGTTTCATTGACAAGGATTTGGCCATTTTCAAGCTGATTCACCTAAAACGGAGTCATGAGTCTTTAAGATGCAAATGAGAGTGAATAAAAGTTTTGAAGTGTAGTCAGGACTTTAATCTCTCACAACTCTTTTGAGAAGTTCAAGAGCCACTACAGAGTGCCTCTGTATGCTCTGTACTGGGTTTCAATGATGAAACTTCATGAAAGGCTTAGATTCAGCGTTTTAGCTCTCTTGTTGACATGATTAAGCATGCTACTAAGGTGTAGAACCAGAGCAATGAAAGAAACAAGCATTATAGCTTATCCCATTGTTTTGTTTATTCTTAGAATCTCATAGGAGTTTCTAATGGTGAAATTGGGGAGTTGTAGCAAGACGACACATATGGAGGCTTAAACAAGACCTATTGGTGTCAATATGAAGATTCATTGCTTTTAGGGACACGGATTTTGAAATTTTCAAGGTGATACACCTAACACAGCGTTATGACTCTTGAAGAAGCAAATGAGAGTGAATAGAAGTGTTGAAATGTAGTCAAAGGACTGTAATATCTCACAACTTGTTTTGAGAAGTTCAAGAGCCACTTCTGAGTGCCATTTTATGCTCTGTCTTTGGGTTTGAGTGATCAAACTTCATGAAAGGCTTAGATACAGCTTTTTGCTCTTTTGATGACATGATTAAGCATGGTACTAAGGTGTACAAGCAGATGAACGAAAGAAACAAGCCTTATAGCTTATCCCATTGTTCTGTTTGTTCTTAGAATCTCATAGGAGTTTCTAATGGTGAAAATGGGGAGTTGTAGCAAGAAGACACATATGGAGGCCTAAATAACACATAATGATTTGAATATGAAGAATCAATGGTTTCATGGACAAAGATTTTGAAATTTTCAAACTTATACACCTAAAACGGAGTCATGACTCTTTAAGATGCAAATGAGAGTGAATTGATGTTTTGAAGTGTAGTCAGGACTTTAATCTCTCACAACTGTTTTGAGAAGTTCAAGAGCCACTACAGAGTGCCTCTGTATGCTCTGTACTGGGTTTCAGTGATGAAACTTCATGAAAGGCTTAGATTCAGCGTTTTAGCTCTCTTGATGACGTGATGAAGCATGCTACCAAGGTGGAGAAGCAAGTCAAAGTAAGAAACAAGCATTATAGCTTATCCCATTGTTTTGTTTATTCTTAGAATCTCATAGGAGTTTCTAATGGTGAAATTGGGGAGTTGTAGCAAGACGACACATATGGAGGCTTAAACAAGACCTATTGGTGTCAATATGAAGATTCATTGCTTTTAGGGACACGGATTTTGAAATTTTCAAGGTGATACACCTAAAACAGCGTTATGACTCTTGAAGAAGCAAATGAGAGTGAATAGAAGTGTTGAAATGTAGTCAAAGGACTGTAATATCTCCTGCTGTTTTGAGAAGTTCAAGAGCCACTACAGAGTGCCATTTTATGCTCTGTACTGGGTTTCAGTGATCAAACTTCATGAAAGGCTTAGATACAGCTTTTTGCTCTTTTGATGACATGATTAAGCATGGTACTAAGGTGTACAAGCAGATGAACGAAAGAAACAAGCCTTATAGCTTATCCCATTGTTCTATTTGTTCTTAGAATCTCATAGGTGTTTCTAATGGTAAAAATGGGGAGTTGTAGCAAGAAGACACATATGGAGGCCTAAATAACACATAATGATTTGAATATGAAGAATCAATGGTTTCATGGACAAAGATTTCGAAATTTTCAAACTGATAATCCCAAAAATGGAGTTATGACTCTTCAAGATAGAAATGAGAGTGAATAGAAGTGTTGAAGTGTAGTCGAGGACTTTAATCTCTCACAACTCTTTTGAGAAGTTCAAGAGCCACTACAGAGTGCCTCTGTATGCTCTGTCTTGGGTTTCAATGATGAAACTTCATGAAAGGCTTAGATTACAGTTTTAGCTCTCTTGTTGACATGATTAAGCAGGCGACTAAGGTGGAGAAGCAGAGCAAAAGAAACAAGCATTATAGCTTATCCCATTGTTTTGTTTATTCTTAGAATCTCATAGGAGTTTCTAATGGTGAAATTGGGGAGTTGTAGCAAGGCACACATATGGAGGCTTAAACAAGACCTATTGGTGTCAATATGAAGATTCATTGCTTTTAGGGACACGGATTTTGAAATTTTCAAGGTGATACACCTAAAACAGCGTTATGACTCTTGAAGAAGCAAATGAGAGTGAATAGAAGTGTTGAAATGTAGTCAAAGGACTGTAATATCTCACAACTGTTTTGAGAAGTTCAAAAGCCCTCTGAGTGCCATTTTATGCTCTATCTTTGGGTTTCGAGTGATCAAACTTTATGAAAGGCTTAGATACAGCTTTTTGCTCTTTTGATGACATGATTAAGCATGCTACTAAGGTGTACAAGCAGATGAGCAAGAAAAAACAAGCCTTATAAGCTTATCCCATTGTTCTGTTTGTTCTTAGAATCTCATAGGAGTTTCTAATGGTGAAAATGGGGAGTTGTAGCAAGAAGACACATATGGAGGCCTAAATAACACATAATGATGTGAGTATGAAGATTCATTGGTTTCAGGGACAAGGATTGTGAAATTTTCAAGGTGATACACCTAAAAAGGTCATGACTCTTTAGAGATGCAAATGAAAGTGAATAAAAAGTTTTGAAGTGTAGTCGAGGACTTTAATCTCTCCTCTTTTTGAGAAGTTCAAGAGCACTACAGAGTCTCTGTATGTCTCTCTGGGTTTCAATGATGAAACTTCCTGAAAGGCTTATTACGTTTTACTCTCTTGTTGACATTTGATTAAGCTCTCTAAGTTGAGGCGGCAAGAAAAAACAAGCATTATAACATCATGTTTCTTACAACTCTTTTGAGAAGTTCAAGAGCCACTGAAGTGCCTCTGTATGCTCCATCTTGGGTTTCAATGATGAAACTTCATGAAAGGCTTAGATTCAGCGGTTTAGCTCTCTTGTTGACATGATTAAGCATGCTACTAAGGTGTAGAAGCAAACACAGAAAAGAAACAAGCATTATAGCTTATCCCATTGTTTTGTTTATTCTTAGAGTCTCGTAGGAGGTTCTAATGGTGAAATTGGGGAGTTGTAGCAAGGGGACACATATGGAGGCGTAGACAAGACCTATTGGTGTCAGGAGGAAGATTCATTGCTTTTTAGGGACACGGATTTTGAAATTTTCAAGGTGATACACCTAAAACAGCGTTATGACTCTTGAAGAAGCAAATGAGAGTGAATAGAAGTGTTGAAATGTAGTCAAAGGACTGTAATATCTCACAACTGTTTTGAGTAGTTCAAGAGCCCTTCTGAGTGCCATTTTATGCTCTGTCTTTGGTTTTCAGTGATCAAACTTCATGAAAGGCTTAGATACAGCTTTTTGCTCTTTTGATGACATGATTAAGCATGCTACTAAGGTATGTGAGATGAGCAGAAAAAAGAAACAAGCCTTATAAGCTTATCCCATTGTTCTGTTTGTTCTTAGAATCTCATAGGAGTTTCTAATGGTGAAAATGGGGGGTTGTAGCAAGAAGACACATATGGAGGCCAAACAATATAATGGTTTGAATATGAAGAATCAATGGTTTCATGGACAAAGATTTTGAAATTTTCAAACTGATACACCTAAAAGCGAGTCATGAGTCTTTGAAGATGCAAATGAGAGTGAATAAAAGTTTTGAAGTGTAGTCGAGGACTTTAATCTCTCAAACTTTAGGAAGTTCAAAAGCCCTTTGAGTGCCTTATGCTCTCTGGTTTATGATAAACTTCATGAAAGGCTTGATTCATTTTAGCTCTCTTTTGACATGATTAAGCATGCTACTAAGGTGTAAAGCGAACAACAAAGAAACAAGCATTATAACTTATCTTTTGTTTTACAACTCTTTTGAGAAGTTCAAGAGCCACTACAGAGTGCCTCTGTATGCTCTTGTTTGGGTTTCAATGATGAAACTTCATCAAAGACTTAGATTCAGCCTTTTAGCACTCTTGATGATGTGATTAAGCATGCTAGCAAGGTGTAGAAGCAAGTAAAATTAAGAAACAAGCATTATAGCTTATCCCATTGTTTTGTTTATTCTTAGAATCTCATAGGAGTTTCTAATGGTGAAATTGGGGAGTTGTAGCAAGACGACACATATGGAGGCTTAAACAAGACCTATTGGTGTCAATATGAAGATTCATTGCTTTTAGGGACACGGATTTTGAAATTTTCAAGGTGATACACCTAAAACAGCGTTATGACTCTTGAAGAAGCAAATGAGAGTGAATAGAAGTGTTGAAATGTAGTCAAAGGACTGTAATATCTCACAACTGTTTTGAGAAGTTCAAGAGCCACTCTGAGTGCCATTTTATGCTCTGTCTTTGGGTTTCAGTGATCAAACTTCATGAAAGGCTTAGATACAGCTTTTTGCTCTTTTGATGACATGATTAAGCATGCTACTAAGGTGTACAAGCAGATGAGCAGAAAGAAACAAGCCTTATAAGCTTATCCCATTGTTCTGTTTGTTCTTAGAATCTCATAGGAGTTTCTAATGGTGAAAATGGGGAGTTGTAGCAAGAAGACACATATGGAGGCCTAAATAACACCTAATGATTTGAATATGAAGAATCAATGGTTTCATGGACAAAGATTTTGAAATTTTCAAACTGATACACCTAAAAGGAGTCATGACTCTTTAAGATGCAAATGAGAGTGAATAAAAGTTTTGAAGTGTAGTCGAGGACTTTAATCTCTCACAACTCTTTTGAGAAGTTCAAGAGCCACTACTAGAGTGCCTCTGTATGCTCTGTCTTGGGTTTCAATGATGAAACTTCATGAAAGGCTTAGATTCAGCGTTTTAGCTCTCTTGTTGACATGATTAAGCATGCTACTAAGGTGTAGAAGCGAGCAACGAAAAAGAAACAAGCATTATAGCTTATCCCATTGTTTTGTTTATTCTTAGAATCTCATAGGAGTTTCTAATGGTGAAATTGGGGAGTTGTAGCAAGGCGACACATATGGAGCATAAACAAGACCTATTGGTGTCAATATGAAGATTCATTGCTTTTAGGGACACGGAGTTTTGAAATTTTCAAGGTGATACACCTAAAACAGCGTTATGACTCTTGAAGAAGCAAATGAGAGTGAATAGAAGTGTTGAAATGTAGTCAAAGGACTGTAATATCTCACAACTGTTTTGAGAAGTTCAAGAGCCACTCTGAGTGCCATTTTATGCTCTGTCTTTGGGTTTCGAGTGATCAAACTTCATGAAAGGCTTAGATACAGCTTTTTGCTCTTTTGATGACATGATTAAGCATGCTACTAAGTGTCTACAAGCAGATCAACAGAAAGAAACAAGCCTTATAAGCTTATCCCATTGTTCTGTTAGTTCTTAAAATTTCATAGGAGTTTCTAATGGTGAATATTGGGCGTTGTAGCAAGAAGACACATATGGAGGCCTAAATAACACATAATGATTTGAATATGAAGAATCAATGGTTTCATGGACAAAGATTTTGAAATTTTCAAACTGATACACCTAAAACGGAGTCATGACTCTTTAAGATGCAAATGAGAGTGAATAAAAGTTTTGAAGTGTAGTCGAGGACTTTAATCTCTCACAACTCTTTTGAGAAGTTCAAGAGCCACTACTGAGTGCCTCTGTATGCTCTGTCTTGGGTTTCAATGATGAAACTTCATGAAAGGCTTAGATTCAGCGTTTTAGCTCTCTTGTTGACATGATTAAGCATGCTACTAAGGTGTAAGAAAGCACAGAAAGAAACAAGCATTATAAGCTTATCCCATTGTTTTGTTTATTCTTAGAATCTCATAGGAGTTTCTAATGGTGAAATTGGGGGGTGGTAGCAAGACGACACAGATGGAGGCTTAAACAAGACCTATGGGTATCAATATGAAGAATCATTGGTTTCAGGGACAGAGATTTTGAAATTTTCGAGCTGATACATCTAAAACCGAGTTATGACTCTTGAAGAAGCAAATGAGAGTGAATAGAAGTGTTGAAATGTAGTCAAAGGACTTTAATATCTCACAACTGTTTTGAGAAGTTCAAGATCCACTACAGAGAGCCATTTTATGCTCTGTCTTTGGGTTTCGGTGATCAAACTTCATGAAAGGCTTAGATACAGCTTTTGCTCTTTTGATGACATGATTAAGCATGCTACTAAGGTGTACAAGCAGATGATGAAGAAGAAACAAGCCTTATAGCTTTATCCCATTGTTCTGTTTGTTCTTAGGATCTCATAGGAGTTTCTCATGGTGAAAATGGGAATTTGTAGCAAGGAGTCACATATGGAGGCCTAAATAACACCTAATGATTTGAATATGAAGAATCAATGGTTTCATGGACAAAGATTTTGAAATTTTCAAAGCTGATACACCTAAAAGCGAGTCATGACTCTTTAAGATGCAAATGAGAGTGAATAAAAGTTTTGAAGTGTAGTCGAGTACTTTAATCTCTCACAACTCTTTTGAGAAGTTCAAGAGCCACTACAGAGTGCCTCTGTATGCTCTGTACTGGGTTTCAATGATGAAACTTCATGAAAGGCTTAGATTCAGCGTTTTAGCTCTCTTGTTGACATGATTAAGCATGCTACTAAGGTGTAGAAGCAGAGCAACAAAGAAAACAAGCATTATAGCTTATCCCATTGTTTTGTTTATTCTTAGAATCTCATAGGAGTTTCTAATGGTGAAATTGGGGAGTTGTAGCAAGACGCACATATGGAGGCTTAAACAAGACCTATTGGTGTCAATATGAAGATTCATTGCTTTTTAGGGACACGGATTTTTGAAATTTTCAAGGTGATACACCTAAAACGGCGTTATGACTCTTGAAGAAGCAAATGAGAGTGAATAGAAGTGTTGAAATGTAGTCAGAGGACTGTAATATCTCACAACTGTTTAGAGAAGTTCAAGAGCCACTCTGAGTGCCATTTTATGCTCTGTCTTGGGTTTCAGTGATCAAACTTCATGAAAGGCTTAGATTCAGCCTTTTTGCTCTCTTGATGACATGATTAAGCATGCTACTAAGGTGTACAAGCAGATGAACGAAAGAAACAAGCCTTATCGCTTATCCCATTGTTCTGTTTGTTCTTAGAATCTCATAGGAGTTTCTATTGGTAAATTTGGGAGTTGTAGAAAGAATACACATATTGAGGCTTAAACAACACCTAATGATTTGAATATGAAGAATCAATGGTTTCATGGACAAAGATTTTGAAATTTTCAAACTGATACACCTAAAAGCGAGTCATGACTCTTTAAGATGCAAATGAGAGTGAATAAAAGTTTTGAAGTGTAGTCGAGGACTTTAATCTCTCACAACTCTTTTTGAGAAGTTCAAGAGCCACTACAGAGTGCCTCTGTATGCTCTATCTTGGGTTTCAATGATGAAACTTCATGAAAGGCTTAGATTCAGCCTTTTAGCTCTCTTGTTGACATGATTAAGCATGCTACTAAGGTGTAGAAGCGAAGCAACGAAAAAAAAAGCATTATAAGCTTATCCCATTGTTTTGTTTATTCTTAGAATCTCATAGGAGTTTCTAATGGTGAAATTGGGGAGTTGTAGCAAGGCGACACATATGGAGGCTTAAACAAGACCTATTGGTGTCAATATGAAGATTCATTGCTTTTTAGGGACACGGATTTTGAAATTTTCAAGGTGATACACCTAAAACAGGTTATGACTCTTGAAGAAGCAAATGAGAGTGAATAGAAGTGTTGAAATGTAGTCAAGAGGACTGTAATATCTCACAACTTGTTTTGAGAAGTTCAAGAGCCACTCTGAGTGCCATTTTATGCTCTGTCTTTGGGTTTCGAGTGATCAAACTTCATGAAAGGCTTAGATACAGCTTTTTGCTCTTTTGATGACATGATTAAGCATGCTACTAAGGTGTACAAGCAGATGAGAAAAGAAACAAGCCTTATAAGCTTATCCCATTGTTCTGTTTGTTCTTAGAATCTCATAGGAGTTTCTAATGGTGAAAATGGGGAGTTGTAGCAAGCAAGACACATATGGAGGCCTAAATAACACATAATGATTTGAATATGAAGAATCACTGGTTTCATGGACAAAGATTTTGAAATTTTCAAACTGATACACCTAAAAGCAGGTCATGACTCTTTAAGATGCAAATGAGAGTGAATAAAAGTTTTGAAGTGTAGTCGAGGACTTTAATCTCTCACAACTCTTTTGAGAAGTTCAAGAGCCACTACAGAGTGCCTCTGTATGCTCTGTCTTGGGTTTCAATGATGAAACTTCATGAAAGGCTTAGATTCAGCCTTTTAGCTCTCTTGTTGACATGATTAAGCATGCTACTAAGGTGTAAAGCAAGAACAACGAAAGAAACAAGCATTATAGCTTATCCCATTGTTTTGTTTATTCTTAGAATCGCATGGGGGTTTCTGAGGGTGAAGTTGGGGAGTTGTAGCGGGGCGACACATATGGAGGCGTAAACAAGACCTATTGGTGTCAATATGAAGATTCATTGCTTTTTAGGGACAAGTTTTGAAATTTTCAAGGTGATACACCTAAAGCAGCGTTCTGACTCTTGAAGAAGCAACTGGGCGTCAATAGAGGTGTTGAATTGTCGTTCGCGGACTTTCATATCTCACAACTGTTTTGAGAAGTTCAAGGGCCACTTCTGAGTGCCATTTTATGCTCTGTCTTGGGGTTTGAGTGATCAAACTTCATGAAAGGCTTAGATACAGCTTTTTGCTCTTTTGATGACATGACTAAGCAGGCTACCAAGGGGTACAAGCAGATGAACGAAAAGAAAACAAGCCTTATAAGCTTATCCCATTGTTACGTTTGTTCTTAGAATCTCATAGGAGTTTCTAATGGTGACAATGGGGAGTTGTCGCAAGAAGACACATATGGAGGCCTAAATAACACATAATGATTTGAATATGAAGAATCAATGGTTTCATGGACAAAGATTTTGAAATTTTCAAACTGATCACACCTAAAAGCGGAGTCATGACTCTTTAAGATGCAAATGAGAGTGAATAAGAAGTTTTGAAAGTGTAGTCGAGGACTTTAATCTCTCACAACTCTTTTGAGAAGTTCAAGAGCCACTACAGAGTGCCTCTGTATGCTCTGTACTGGGTTTCAGTGATGAAACTTCATGAAAGGCTTAGATTCAGCGTTTTAGCTCTCTTGTTGACATGATTAAGCATGCTACTAAGGTGTAGAAGCAGAGCAAGGAAAGAAACAAGCATTATAGCTTATCCCATTGTTTTGTTTATTCTTAGAATCTCATAGGAGTTTCTAATGGTGAAATTGGGGAGTTGTAGCAAGACGACACATATGGAGGCTTAAACAAGACCTATTGGTGTCAATATGAAGATTCATTGCTTTTAGGGACACGGATTTTCAAATTTTCAAGGTGATACACCTAAAACGGAGTCATGAGTCTTTAAGATGCAAATGAGAGTGAATAAAAGTTTTGAAGTGTAGTCAGTACTTTAATCTCTCACAACTCTTTTGAGAAGTTCAAGAGCCACTGAGTGCCATTTTATGCTCTGTCTTGGGTTTCGATGATCAAACTTCATGAAAGGCTTAGATTCAGCCTTTTAGCTCTCTTTTGACATGATTAAGCATGCTACTAAGGTGTAGAAACAGAGAAAAGAAACAAGCATTATAGCTTATCCCATTGTTTTGTTTATTCTTAGAATCTCATAGGAGTTTCTAATGGTGAAATTGGGGAGTTGTAGCAAGACGACACATATGGAGTCTTAAACAAGACCTATTGGTGTCAATATGAAGATTCATTGCTTTTAGGGACACGGATTTTGAAATTTTCAAGGTGATACACCTAAAACAGCGTTATGACTCTTGAAGAAGCAAATGAGAGTGAATAGAAGTGTTGAAATGTAGTCAAAGGACTGTAATATCTCACAACTGTTTTGAGAAGTTCAAGACCCTACTGAGTGCCATTTTATGCTCTGTCTTTGGGTTTCGATGATCAAACTTCATGAAAGGCATAGATACAGCTTATTGCTCTCTTGATGACATGATTAAGCATGCCATTAAGGTGTAGAAGTAGATCAACGAAAGAAACAAGCCTTATAGCTTATCCCATTGTTCTGTTTGTTCTTAGAATCTCATAGGAGTTTCTAATGGTGAAAATGGGGAGTTGTAGCAAGAAGACACATATGGAGGCCTAAATAACACATAATGATTTGAATATGAAGAATCAATGGTTTCATGGACAAGGATTTGGAGATTTTCAAGCTGATTCACCTAAAAGCGGAGTCATGACTCTTTAAGATGCAAATGAGAGTGAATAAAAGTTTTGAAGTGTAGTCGAGGACTTTAATCTCTCACAACTCTTTTGAGAAGTTCAAGAGCCACTGAGTGCCTCTTGTATGCTCTGTACTGGGTTTCAATGATGAAACTTCATGAAAGGCTTAGATTCAGCGTTTTAGCTCTCTTGTTGACATGATTAAGCATGCTACTAAGGTGTAGAAGCAGAGCAACGAAAGAAACAAGCATTATAGCTTATCCCATTGTTTTGTTTATTCTTAGAATCTCATAGGAGTTTCTAATGGTGAAATTGGGGAGTTGTAGCAAGACGACACATATGGAGGCTTAAACAAGACCTATTGGTGTCAATATGAAGATTCATTGCTTTTAGGGACACGGATTTTGAAATTTTCAAGGTGATACACCTAAAACAGCGTTATGACTCTTGAAGAAGCAAATGAGAGTGAATAGAAGTGTTGAAATGTAGTCAAAGGACTGTAATATCTCACAACTGTTTTGAGAAGTTCAAGAGCCACTACAGAGTGCCATTTTATGCTCTGTCTTGGGTTTCAGTGATCAAACTTCATGAAAGGCTTAGATACAGCTTTTTGCTCTTTTGATGACATGATTAAGCATGCTACCAAGGTGTCAAAGCAGATGAACAGAAAGAAACAAGCCTTATAAGCTTATTCCATTGTTCTGTTTGTTCTTAGAATCTCATAGGAGTTTCTAATGGTGAAAATGGGGAGTTGTAGCAAGAAGACACATATGGAGGCCTAAATAACACATAATGATTTGAATATGAAGAATCAATGGTTTCATGGACAAAGATTTTGAAATTTTCAAACTGATACACCTAAAAGCGAGTCATGACTCTTTAAGATGCAAATGAGAGTGAATTGAAAGTTTTGAAGTGTAGTCGAGGACTTTAATCTCTCACAACTCTTTTGAGAAGTTCAAGAGCCATTACAGAGTGCCTCTGTATGCTCTGTACTGGGTTTCAATGATGAAACTTCATCAAAGGCTTAGATTCAGCTTTTTAGCACTCTTTATGATGTGATTAAGCATGCTACTTAAGGTGTAGAAGAAGCAGACAGAAAAAGCAAGCTTATAGCTTATCCCATTGTTTTGTTTATTCTTAGAATCTCATAGGAGTTTCTAATGGTGAAATTGGGGAGTTGTAGCAAGGCGACACATATGGAGGCTTAAAAAGACCTATTGGTGTCAATATGAAGATTCATTGCTTTTAGGGACACGGTTTTGAAATTTTCAAGGTGATACACCTAAAACAGCGTTATGACTCTTGAAGAAGCAAATGAGAGTGAATAGAAGTGTTGAAATGTAGTCGAAGGACTGTAATATCTCACAACTGTTTTGAGAGAGTCCACTACTGAGTGCCATTTATATGCTCTGTCTTGGGTTTCAGTGATCAAACTTCATGAAAGGCTTAGATGACACCTTTTGCTCTCTTGATGACATGATTAAGCATGCTACTAAGTTGTACAAGCAAATGAACAAAATGAACAAGCCTTATAGCTTATCCCATTGTTCTGTTTGTTCTTAGAATCTCATAGGAGTTTCTAATGGTGAAAATGGGGAGTTGTAGCAAGAAGACACATATGGAGGCCTAAATAACACATAATGATTTGAATATGAAGAATCAATGGTTTCATGGACAAAGATTTCGAAATTTTCAAACTGATACACCTAAAACGGAGTCATGACTCTTTAAGAAGCAAATGAGAGTGAATAGAAGTTTTGAAGTATAGTCAGAGGACTTTAATCTCTCACAACTCTTTTGAGAAGTTCAAGAGCCACTGCAGAGTGCCTCTGTATGCTCTGTACTGGGTTTCAATGATGAAACTTCACGAAAGGCTTAGAGTCAGCGGTTTAGCTCTCTTGTGGACATGATGAAGCGTGCTACTAAGGTGTAAAGCAGAGCAGCAGAAAAAAACAAGCATTATCGCTTATCCCATTGTTTTGTTTATTCTTAGAATCTCATAGGAGTTTCTCATGGTGAAATTGGGGAGTTGTAGCAAGACGACACATATGGAGGCTTAAACAAGACCTATTGGTGTCAATATGAAGATTCATTGCTTTTTAGGGACACGGATTTTGAAATTTTCAAGGTGATACACCTAAAACAGCGTTATGACTCTTGAAGAAGCAAATGAGAGTGAATAGAAGTGTTGAAATGTAGTCAAAGGACTGTAATATCTCACAACTGTTTTGAGAAGTTCAAGAGCCACTCTGAGTGCCATTTTATGCTCTGTCTTGGGTTTCAGTGATCAAACTTCATGAAAGGCTTAGATACAGCTTTTTGCTCTTTTGATGACATGATTAAGCATGCTACTAAGGTGTAGCAAGAGATCAACAAAAGAAACAAGCCTTATAAGCTTATCCCATTGTTCTGTTTGTTCTTAGAATCTCATAGGAGTTTCTAATGGTGAAAATGGGGAGTTGTAGCAAGAAGACACATATGGAGGCCTAAATAACACATAATGATTTGAATATGAAGAATCAATGGTTTCATGGACAAAGATTTCAAAATTTTCAAACTGATACACCTAAAACGGAGTCATGAGTCTTTAAGATGCAAATGAGAGTGAATAAAAGTTTTGAAGTGTAGTCAGGACTTTAATCTCTCACAACTCTTTTGAGAAGTTCAAGAGCCACTACAGAGTGCCTCTGTATGCTCTGTACTGGGTTTCAGTGATGAAACTTCATGAAAGGCTTAGATTCAGCGTTTTAGCTCTCTTGTTGACATGATTAAGCATGCTACTAAGGTGTAGAAGCAGAGCAAGGAAAGAAACAAGCATTATAGCTTATCCCATTGTTTTGTTTATTCTTAGAATCTCATAGGAGTTTCTAATGGTGAAATTGGGGAGTTGTAGCAAGACGACACATATGGAGGCTTAAACAAGACCTATTGGTGTCAATATGAAGATTCATTGCTTTTAGGGACACGGATTTTCAAATTTTCAAGGTGATACACCTAAAAATCCGTTATGACTCTTGAAGAAGAAAATGAGAGTGAATAGAAGTGTTGAAATGTAGTCAAAGGACTGTAATGTCTCACAACTGTTTTGAGAAGTTCAAGAGCCACTACAGAGTGCCATTTTATGCTCTGTACTGGGTTTCAGTGATCAAACTTCATGAAAGGCTTAGATTCAGCGTTTTAGCTCTCTTGATGACATG
Organism: Cardamine occulta; assembly: GCA_028015245.1. NCBI lineage: Eukaryota > Viridiplantae > Streptophyta > Magnoliopsida > Brassicales > Brassicaceae > Cardamine > Cardamine occulta. Next base: position 5,651,132 of record CM051383.1, on the reverse strand, counting down.
ATTAAGCATGCTACCAAGGTGTAGAAGCAGAGCAAGAAGAAGAAACAAGCCTTATAGCTTATCCCATTAATTTGTTTATTCTTAGAATCTCATAGGAGTTTCTAATGGTGAAAATGGGGAGTTGTAGCAAGAAGACACATATGGAGGCCTAAACAACACCTATTGATGTGAATATGAAGAAGATTCATTGCTTTTCAGGGACAAGGATTTTTAAATTTTCAAGGTGATACACCTAAAAGCGAGTCATGACTCTTTAAGATGCAAATGAGAGTGAATAAAAGTTTTGAAGTGTAGTCAGGGGACTTTAATCTCTCACAACTCTTTTGAGAAGTTCAAGAGCCACTCTGAGTGCCTCTGTATGCTCTGTCTTGGGTTTCAATGATGAAACTTCATGAAAGGCTTAGATTCAGCGTTTTAGCTCTCTTGTTGACATGATTAAGCATGCTACTAAGGTGTAGAAGCGAACAAGAAAAACAAGCATTATAAGCTTATCCCATTGTTTTGTTTATTCTTAGAATCTCATAGGAGTTTCTAATGGTGAAATTGGGGAGTTGTAGCAAGGCGACACATATGGAGGCTTAAACAAGACCTATTGGTGTCAATATGAAGATTCATTGCTTTTTAGGGACACGGATTTTGCAATTTTCAAGGTGATACACCTAAAACAGGGTTATGACTCTTGAAGAAGCAAATGAGAGGGAATAGAAGTGTTTAAATGTAGTCAAAGGACTGTAATATCTCACAACTGTTTTGAGAAGTTCAAGAGCCACTCTGAGTGCCATTTTATGCTCTGTCTTTGGGTTTCAGTGATCAAACTTCATGAAAGGCTTAGATACAGCTTTTTGCTCTTTTGATGACATGATTAAGCATGCTACTAAGGTGTACAAGCAGATGAACAGAAAGAAACAAGCCTTATAGCTTATCCCATTGTTCTGTTTGTTCTTAGAATCTCATAGGAGTTTCTAATGGTGAAAATGGGGAGTTGTAGCAAGAAGACACATATGGAGGCCTAAATAACACATAATGATTTGAATATGAAGAATCAATGGTTTCATGGACAAAGATTTTGAAATTTTCAAGGTGATACACCTAACACAGCGTTATGACTCTTGAAGAAGCAAATGAGAGTGAATAAAAGTTTTGAAGTGTAGTCAGGACTTTAATCTCTCACAACTCTTTTGAGAAGTTCAAGAGCCACTACAGAGTGCCTCTGTATGCTCTGTCTTGGGTTTCGATGATGAAACTTCATGAAAGGCTTAGATTCAACCTTTTAGCTCTCTTGTTGACATGATTAAGCATGCTACTAAGGTGTAGAAGCAGAGCAAAGAAAGAAACAAGCATTATAGCTTATCCCATTGTTTTGTTTATTCTTAGAATCTCATAGGAGTTTCTAATGGTGAAATTGGGGAGTTGTAGCAAGACGACACATATGGAGGCTTAAACAAGACCTATTGGTGTCAATATGAAGATTCATTGCTTTTAGGGACACAGATTTTCAAATTTTCAAGGTGATACACCTAAAACGGAGTCATGAGTCTTTAAGATGCAAATGAGAGTGAATAAAAGTTTTGAAGTGTACTCAGTACTTTAATATCTCCTGACTCTTTTGAGAAGTTCAAGAGCCACTACTGAGTGCCATTTTATGCTCTGTCTTGGGTTTCGATGATCAAACTTCATGAAAGGCTTAGATTCAGCTTTTAGCTCTTTTGATGACATGATTAAGCATGCTACTAAGGTGTAGAAGCGAGATGAAAAGAAACAAGCCTTATAAGCTTATCCCATTGTTTTGTTTGTTCTTAGAATCTCATAGGAGTTTCTAATGGTGAAAATGGGGAGTTGTTGCAAGAAGACACATATGGTGGCCTAAACACCACCTAATTATTTGAAACTGAAGAATCAATGGTTTCATGGACAAAGCTTTTGAAATTTTCAAACTGATACACCTAAAGCGAAGTCATGACTCTTTAAGATGCAAATGAGAGTGAATAAAAGTTTTGAAGTGTAGTCGAGGACTTTAATCTCTCACAACTCTTTTGAGAAGTTCAAGAGCCACTACAGAGTGCCTCTGTATGCTCTGTCTTTGGGTTTCGATGATGAAACTTCATGAAAGGCTTAGATTCAGCTTTTTAGCTCTCTTGTTGACATGATTAAGCATGCTACTAAGGTGTAGAAGCGAGAAAGAAAGAAACAAGCATTATAGCTTATCCCATTGTTTTGTTTATTCTTAGAATCTCATAGGAGTTTCTAATGGTGAAATTGGGGAGTTGTAGCAAGACGACACATATGGAGGCTTAAACAAGACCTATTGGTGTCAATATGAAGATTCATTGCTTTTAGGGACACGGATTTTCAAATTTTCAAGGTGATACACCTAAAACGGAGTCATGAGTCTTTAAGATGCAAATGAGAGTGAATAAAAGTTTTGAAGTGTAGTCAGTACTTTAATCTCTCACAACTCTTTTGAGAAGTTCAAGAGCCACTACAGAGTGCCTCTGTATGCTCTGTCTTTGGGTTTCGATGATCAAACTTCATGAAAGGCTTAGATTCAGCTTTTAGCTCTCTTGATGACATGATTAAGCATGCTACTAAGGTGTAGAAGCGAGCAAGGAAGAAACAAGCCTTATAGCTTTATCCCATTATTTTGTTTGTTCTTAGAATCTCATAGGAGTTTCTAATGGTGAAAATGGGGAGTTGTAGCAAGAGGACACATATGGAGGCCTAAACAACCCCTATCGATGTGAATATGAAGAATCATTGGTTTTTAGGGACAAGGATTTTTAAATTTTCAAGGTGATACACCTAAAAGCGGAGTCATGACTCTTTAAGATGCAAATGAGAGTGAATAAAAGTTTTGAAGTGTAGTCGAGGACTTTAATCTCTCACAACTCTTTTGAGAAGTTCAAGAGCCCTACAGAGTGCCTCTGTATGCTCTGTCTTGGGTTTCAATGATGAAACTTCATGAAAGGCTTAGATTCAGCCTTTTAGCTCTCTTGTTGACATGATTAAGCATGCTACTTAGGTGTAGAAAGCGAGCAACGAAAGAAACAAGCATTATAGCTTATCCCATTGTTTTGTTTATTCTTAGAATCTCATAGGAGTTTCTAATGGTGAAATTGGGGAGTTGTAGCAAGACGACACATATGGAGGCTTAAACAAGACCTATTGGTGTCAATATGAAGATTCATTGCTTTTAGGGACACGGATTTTGAAATTTTCAAGGTGATACACCTAAAACAGCGTTATGACTCTTGAAGAAGCAAATGAGAGTGAATAGAAGTGTTGAAATGTAGTCAAAGGACTGTAATATCTCACAACTGTTTTGAGAAGTTCAAGAGCCACTACAGAGTGCCATTGTATGCTCTGTACTGGGTTTCAGTACTCAAACTTCATGAAAGGCTTAGATTCAGCCTTTTTGCTCTCTTGATGACAAGATTAAGCATACTACTAAGGTGTACAAGCAGATGAACGAAAAAAACAAGCCTTATCGCTTATCCCATTGTTCTGTTTGTTCTAAGAATCTCATAGGAGTTTCTAATGGTGAAAATGGGGAGTTGTAGCAAGAAGACACATATAGAGGCTTAAACAACACCTATTGATGTGAATATGAAGAATCAATGGTTTCATTGACAAGGATTTCGAAATTTTCAAACTGATACACCTAAAACGGAGTCATGAGTCTTTAAGATGCAAATGAGAGTGAATAAAAGTTTTGAAGTGTAGTCAGGACTTTAATCTCTCACAACTCTTTTGTGAAGTTCAAGAGCCACTACAGAGTGCCTCTGTATGCTCTGTACTGGGTTTCAGTGATGAAACTTCATGAAAGGCTTAGATTCAGCGTTTTAGCTCTCTTCTTGACATGATTAAGCATGCTACTAAGGTGTAGAAGCAGAGCAAGGAAAGAAACAAGCATTATAGCTTATCCCATTAATTTGTTTATTCTTAGAATCTCATAGGAGTTTCTAATGGTGAAATTGGGGAGTTGTAGCAAGACGACACATATGGAGGCTTAAACAAGACCTATTGGTGTCAATATGAAGATTCATTGCTTTTAGGGACACAAATTTTCAAATTTTCAAGGTGATACACCTAAAACGGAGTCATGAGTCTTTAAGATGCAAATGAGAGTGAATAAAAGTTTTGAAGTGTAGTCAGTACTTTAATCTCTCACAACTCTTTTGAGAAGTTCAAGAGCCACTCTGAGTGCCATTTTATGCTCTGTCTTGGGTTTCAATGATCAAACTTCATGAAAGGCTTAGATTCAGCTTTTAGCTCTCTTGATGACATGATTAAGCATGCTACTAAGGTGTAGAAGCAGATAAGCAGAAAGCAAAGCCTTATAGCTTATCCCATTGTTCTGTTTGTTCTTAGAATCTCATAGGAGTTTCTAATGGTGAAAATGGAGAGTTGTAGCAAGAAGACACATATGGAGGCCTAAATAACACATAATGATTTGAATATGAAGAATCAATGGTTTCATGGACAAAGATTTTGAAAATTTTAAACTTATACACCTAAAACGGAGTCATGACTCTTTAAGATGCAAATGAGAGTGAATTGAAGTTTTGAAGTGTAGTCAGGACTTTAATCTCTCACAACTCTTTTGAGAAGTTCAAGAGCCACTACAGAGTGCCTCTGTATGCTCTGTACTGGGTTTCAGTGATGAAACTTCATGAAAGGCTTAGATTCAGCGTTTTAGCTCTCTTGTTGACATGATTAAGCATGCTACTAAGGTGTAGAAGCAGAGCAACGAAAGAAACAAGCATTATAGCTTATCCCATTGTTTTGTTTATTCTTAGAATCTCATAGGAGTTTCTAATGGTGAAATGGGGAGTTGTAGCAAGAAGACACATATGGAGGCCTAAACAAGACCTATTGGTGTCAATATGAAGACTCATTGTTTTTAGGGACACGGATTTTCAAATTTTCAAGGTGATACACCTAAAACGGAGTTATGACTCTTGAAGAAGCAAATGAGAGTGAATAAAAGTGTTGAAATGTAGTCCGAGGAATTTAATATCTCACAACTGTTTTGAGAAGTTCAAGAGCCACTCTGAGTGCCATTTTATGCTCTGTCTTGGGTTTCCAGTGATGAAACTTTATCAAAGGCTTAGATTAAGCCTATTAGCACTCTTGATGACGTGATTAAGCATGCTACCAAGGTGTAGAAGCAAGTCAAAGTAAGAAACAAGCGTTATACCTTATCCCATTGTTCTGTTTGTTTTTAGAATCTCATAGGAGTTTTTAATGGTGAAAATGGGAAGTTGTAGCAAGAAGACACATATAGAGGCTTAAACAACACCTATTGATGTGAATATGAAGTATCATTGGTTTCAGGGACAAGGATTTTCAAATTTTCAAGCTGATTTACCTAAAAGCGGAGTCATGACTCTTTAAGATGCAAATGAGAGTGAATAAAAGTTTTGAAGTGTAGTCGGAGGACTTTAATCTCTCACAACTCTTTTGAGAAGTTCAAGACCCCTTCTGAGTGCCTCTGTATGCTCTGTCTTGGGTTTCAATGATGAAACTTCATGAAAGGCTTAGATTCAGCGTTTTAGCTCTCTTGTTGACATGATTAAGCATGCTACTAAGGTGTAGAAGCGAAGCAACGAAAGAAACAAGCATTATAAGCTTATCCCATTGTTTTGTTTATTCTTAGAATCTCATAGGAGTTTCTAATGGTGGAATTGGGTAGTTGTAGCTAGGCGACACTTATTGAGGCTGAAACAAGACCTATTGGTGTCAATATGAAGATTCATTTCTTTTAGGGACAGGTTTTGAAATTTTCAAGGTGATACACCTAAAACAGCGTTATGACTCTTGAAGAAGCAAATGAGAGTGAATAGAAGTGTTGAAATGTAGTCAAAGGACTGTAATATCTCACAACTGTTTTGAGAAGTTCAAGAGCCACTACAGAGTGCCATTTTATGCTCTGTCTTGGGTTTCAGTGATCAAACTTCATTAAAGGCTTAGATTACTGCTTTTTCTTTGATGACATGATTAAGCATGCTACTAAGGTGTACAAGCAGATCAACAGAAAGAAACAAGCCTTATAAGCTTATCCCCCTGTTATGTTTGTTCCTAGAATATCATAGGAGTTTCTAATGGTGAAAATGGGGAGTTGTAGCAAGAAGACACATATGGAGGCCTAAATAACACATAATGATTTGAATATGAAGAATCAATGGTTTCATGGACAAAGATTTTGAAATTTTCAAACTGATACACCTAAAAGCGGAGTCATGACTCTTTAAGATGCAAATGAGAGTGAATAAAAGTTTTGAAGTGTAGTCGAGGACTTTAATCTCTCACAACTCTTTTGAGAAGTTCAAGAGCCACTCTGAGTGCCTCTGTATGCTCTGTCTTGGGTTTTCCATGATGAAACTTCATGAAAGGCTCAGAGTCAGCGTTTTAGCTCTCTTGTTGACATGATTAAGCATGCTACTAAGGTGTCGAAGCAGAGCAACGAAAGAAACAAGCATTATAACTTATCCCATTGTTTTGTTTATTCTTAGAATCTCATAGGAGTTTCTAATGGTGAAATTGGGGAGTTGTAGCAAGACGACACATATGGAGGCTTAAACAAGACCTATTGGTGTCAATATGAAGATTCATTGCTTTTAGGGACACGGATTTTGAAATTTTCAAGGTGATACACCTAAAACAGCGTTATGACTCTTGAAGAAGCAAATGAGAGTGAATAGAAGTGTTGAAATGTAGTCAAAGGACTGTAATATCTCACAACTGTTTTGAGAAGTTCAAGAGCCACTCTGAGTGCCAGGTTCTGCTCTGCCTTGGGCTTCAGTGATCAAACTTCATGAAAGGCTTAGATACAGCTTTTTGCTCTTTTGATGACATGATTAAGCATGGTACTAAGGTGTACAAGCAGATGAACGAAAGAAACAAGCCTTATAGCTTATCCCATTGTTCTGTTTGTTCTTAGAATATCATAGGAGTGTCTAATGGTGAAAATGGGGAGTTGTAGCAAGAAGACACATATGGAGGCCTAAATAACACATAATGATTTGAATATGAAGAATCAATGGTTTCATGGACAAAGATTTCGAAATTTTCAAACTGATACACCTAAAAGCAGTCATGACTCTTTAAGAAGCAAATGAGAGTGAATAAGAAGTTTTGAAGTGTAGTCGAGGACTTTAATCTCTCACAACTCTTTTGAGAAGTTCAAGAGCCACTACAGAGTGCCTCTGTATGCTCTGTCTTGGGGTTCGATGATGAAACTTCATGAAAGGCTTAGATTCAGCGTTTTAGCTCTCTTGTTGACATGATTAAGCATGCTACTAAGGTGTAGAAGCAGAGCAACGAAAGAAACAAGCATTATAGCTTATCCCATTGTTTTGTTTATTCTTAGAATCTCGTAGGAGTTTCTAATGGTGAAATTGGGGAGTTGTAGCAAGACGAAACATATGGAGGCTTAAACAAGACCTATTGGTGTCAATATGAAGATTCATTGCTTTTAGGGACACGGATTTTGAAATTTTCAAGGTGATACACCTAAAACAGAGTCATGAGTCTTTAAGATGCAAATGAGAGTGAATAGGAGTGTTGAAGTGTATTCAATGGAGTTGAATCTCTTACAACTGCTTTGAGATGCTCAAGAACCCTTACTGAGTGCCATTTTATGCTCTGTCTTGGGTTTCAATGATCAAACTTCATGAAAGGCTTAGATTCAGCTTTTAGCTCTCTTGATGACATGATTAAGCATGCTACTAAGGTGTAGAAGCAGAGCAAGAAAAAGAAACAAGCCTTATAAGCTTATCCCATAGTTTTGTTAGTTATTAGAATCTCATAGGAGTTTCTAATGGTGAATATGAGGAGTTGTAGCAAGAAGACACATATGGAGGCTTAAACAAGACCTATTGGTGTCAATATGAAGATTCATTGCTTTTAGGGACACGGATTTTCAAATTTTCAAGGTGATACACCTAAAACGGAGTCATGAGTCTTTAAGATGCAAATGAGAGTGAATAAAAGTTTTGAAGTGTAGTCAGTACTTTAATCTCTCACAACTCTTTTGAGAAGTTCAAGAGCCACTACAGAGTGCCTCTGTATGCTCTGTACTGGGTTTCAGTGATGAAACTTCATGAAAGGCTTAGATTCAGCGTTTTAGCTCTCTTGTTGACATGATTAAGCATGCTACTAAGGTGTAGAAGCAAGTCAAAGTAAGAAACAAGCATTATAGCTTATCCCATTGTTTTGTTTATTCTTAGAATCTCATAGGAGTTTCTAATGGTGAAAATGGGGAGCTGTAGCAAGACGACACATATGGAGGCTTAAACAAGACCTATTGGTGTCAATATGAAGATTCATTGCTTTTAGGGACATCGATTTTCAAATTTTCAAGCTGATACACCTAAAACAGAGTTATGACTCTTGAAGAAGCAAATGAGAGTGAATAGAAGTGTTGAAATGTAGTCAGAGGACTTTTATTCTCACAACTCTTTTGAGAAGTTCAAGAGCCCTCTGAGTGCCATTGTATGCTCTGTACTGGGTTTCAGTGATCAAACTTCATGAAAGGCTTAGATTCAGCCTTTTAGCTCTCTTGATGACATGATTAAGCATGCTACTAAGGTGTACAAGCAAATGAACAAAAGAAACAAGCCTTATAGCTTATCCCATTGTTCTGTTTGTTCTTAGAATCTCATAGGAGTTTCTAATGGTGAAAATGGGGAGTTGTTGCAAGAAGACACATATAAAGGCTTAAACAACACCTATTAATGTGAATATGAAGAATCAATGGTTTCATGGACAAGGATTTTGAAATTTTCAAGCTGATACACCTAAAACGGAGTTATGACTCTTGAAGAAGCAAATGAGAGTGAATAGAAGTGTTGAAGTGTAGTCAGAGGACTGTAATCTCTTACAACTGGTGTGAGAAGTTCAAGAGCCACTACGAGTGCCTCTGTATGCTCTGTCTTGGGTTTCAGTGATCAAACTTCATGAACGGCTTAGATTCCGCCTTTTAGCTCTCTTGATGACATGATTAAGCATGCTACTTAAGGTGTAGAAGCAGAGCAAGAAAAGAAACAAGCATTATAAGCTTATCCCATTGTTTTGTTTACTCTTAGAATCTCATAGGAGTCTCTAATGGTGAAATGGGGGAGTTGTAGCAAGGCGACATATGGAGGCTTAAACAAGACTTATTGGTGTCAATATGAAGATTCATTGCTTTTAGGGACACGGATTTTCAAATTTTCAAGGTGATACACCTAAAACGGAGTCATGAGTCTTTAAGATGCAAATGAGAGTGAATAAAAGTTTTGAAGTGTAGTCGACTTTACTATCTCTCACAACTCTTTTGAGAAGTTCAAGAGCCACTACAGAGTGCCTTGTATGCTCTGTCTTGGGTTTCAATGATCAAACTTCATGAAAGGCTTAGATTCAGCCTTTTAGCTCTCTTTGATGACATGATTAAGCATGCTACTAAGGTGTAAAGCAAACAGCAAGAAAGAAACAAGCATTATAGGCTTATCCCATTGTTTTGTTTATTCTTAGAATCTCATAGGAGTTTCTAATGGTGAAAATGGGGGAGTTGTAGCAAGAGCGACACATATGGAGGCTTAAACAACACCTATTGATGTGAATATGAAAAATCAATGGTTTCATTGACATGGATTTTGAAATTTTCTAGGTGATACACGTAAAACAGCGTTATGACTCTTGAAGAAGCAAATGAGAGTGAATAGAAGTGTTGAAATGTAGTCGAGAGGACTTTAATATCTCCAACTGTTTTGAGAAGTTCAAGAGCCACTACAGAGTGCCATTTTATGCTCTGTCTTGGGTTTCAGTGATCAAACTTCATGAAAGGCTTAGATTCAGCTTTTTGCTCTTTTGATGACATGATTAAGCATGGCTACTAAGGTGTAAAGTGAGATGAACAGAAAGAAACAAGCATATATATTATCCCATTTGTTTTGTTTGTTCTTAGAATCTCATAGGAGTTTCTAATGGTGAAAATGGGGAGTTGTAGCAAGAACACACATGGGGAGGCCTAAATAACACCTAAGGATTTGAATATGAAGAATCAAAGGTTCCATGGACCAAGATTGCGAAATGTTCAAACTGATACACCTAAAAGCGGAGTTATGACTCTTTAAGATGCAAATGAGAGTGAATAAAAGTTTTGAAGTGTAGTCGGGACTTTAATCTCTCACAACTCTTTTGAGAAGTTCAAGAGCCATTCTGAGAGTGCCTCTGTATGCTATCTTGAGTTTCAATGATGAAACTTCATGAAAGGCTTAGATTCAGCCTTTTAGCTCTCTTGTTGACATGATTAAGCATGCTACTAAGGTGTAGAAGCAGAGAGAAAAAGAAACAAGCATTATAAGCTTATCCCATTGTTTTGTTTATTCTTAGAATCTCATAGGAGTTTCTAATGGTGAAAATGGGGAGTTGTAGCAAGAGCGACATATGGAGGCCTAAAAACACTTATTGATGTCAATATGAAGATTCATTGCTTTTAGGGACACGGATTTTCAAATTTTCAAGGTGATACACCTAAAACGGAGTCATGAGTCTTTAAGATGCAAATGAGAGTGAATAAAAGTTTTGAAGTGTAGTCAGTACTTTAATCTCTCACAACTCTTTTGAGAAGTTCAAGAGCCACTACAGAGTGCCTCTGTATGCTCTGTACTGGGTTTCAATGATGAAACTTCATGAAAGGCTTAGATTCAGCGTTTTAGCTCTCTTGTTGACATGATTAAGCATGCTACTTAGGTGTAGAAGCAAACAGAAAAGAAACAAGCATTATAGCTTATCCCATTATTTTGTTTATTCTTAGCATCTCATAGGAGTTTCTAATGGTGAAAATGGGGAGTTGTAGCAAGAAGACACATATGGAGGCTGAAACAACACCTATTGATGTGAATATGAAGATTCATTGCTTTTAGGGACACGGATTTTGAAATTTTCAAGGTGATACACCTAAAACAGCGTTATGACTCTTGAAGAAGCAAATGAGAGTGAATAGAAGTGTTGAAATGTAGTCAAAGGACTGTAATATCCCACAATGTTTTGGAGAAGTTCAAGAGCCCTTCTGAGTGCCATTTTATGCTCTGTCTTGGGTTTGAGTGATCAAACTTCATGAAAGGCTTAGATACATCTTTTTGCTCTTTTGATGACATGATTAAGCATGGTACTAAGGTGTCGAAGCAGATCAACAGAAAGAAACAAGCCTTTATAAGCTTATCCCATTGTTCTGTTTGTTCTTAGAATCTCATAGGAGTTTCTAATGGTGAAAATGGGGAGTTGTAGCAAGAAGACACATATGGAGGCCTAAATAACACATAATGATTTGAATATGAAGAATCACTGGTTTCATGGACAAAGATTTGAAATTTTCAAACTGATACACCTAAAAGAGTCATGACTCTTTAAGATGCAAATGAGAGTGAATAAAAGTTTTGAAGTGTAGTCGGGACTTTAATCTCTCACAACTCTTTTGAGAAGTTCAAGAGCCACTCTGAGTGCCTCTGTATGCTCTGTCTTGGGTTTCAATGATGAAACTTCATGAAAGGCTTAGATTCAGCCTTTTAGCTCTCTTGTTGACATGATTAAGCATGCTACTTAAGGTGTAGAAGCAGAGCAACGAAAAAACAAGCATTATAGCTTATCCCATTATTTTGTTTATTCTTAGAATCTCATAGGAGTTTCTAATGGTGAAATTGGGGAGTTGTAGCAAGGCGACACATATGGAGGCTTAAACAAGACCTATTGGTGTCAATATGAAGATTCATTGCTTTTAGGGACACGAAGTTTTGAAATTTTCAAGCTGATACACCTAAACACGGAGTTATGACTCTTGAAGAAGCAAATGAGAGTGAATAGAAGTGTTGAAATGTAGTCAGAGGACTTTAATATCTCACAACTGTTTTGAGAAGTTCAAGTGCCACTACAGAGTGCCATTGTATGCTCTGTATTGGGTTTCAGTGGTCAAACTTCATGAAAGGCTTAGATTCAGCCTTTTAGCTCTCTTCATGACATGATTAAGCATGCTACTAAGGTGTACAAGCAGATGAACGAAAGAAACAAGCCTTATCGCTTATCCCATTGTTCTGTTTGTTCTTAGAATCTCATAGGAGTTTCTAATGGTGAAAATGGGGAGTTGTAGCAAGAAGACACATATGGAGGCCTAAATAATACATAATGATTTGAATATGAAGAATCAATGGTTTCATGGACAAGGATTTCGAAATTTTGAAGCTGATTGACGTAGAACGGAGTCAGGGGTCTTTGAGCTGGAAATGAGAGTGTATAAAGGTTTTGAAGTGTAGTGGGGACTTTAATCGCTCACAACTGTTTTGAGAAGTTCAAGAGCCACTACAGAGTGCCATTTTATGCTCTGTACTGGGTTTCAATGATGAAACTTCATGAAAGGCTTAGATTCAGCGTTTTAGCTCTCTTGTTGACATGATTAAGCATGCTACTAAGGTGTAGAACCAGAGCAACGAAAGAAACAAGCATTATAGCTTATCCCATTGTTTTGTTTATTCTTAGAATCTCATAGGAGTTTCTAATGGTGAAATTGGGGAGTTGTAGCAAGACGACACATATGGAGGCTTAAACAAGACCTATTGGTGTCAATATGAAGATTCATTGCTTTTAGGGACACGGATTTTGAAATTTTCAAGGTGATACACCTAACACAGCGTTATGACTCTTGAAGAAGCAAATGAGAGTGAATAGAAGTGTTGAAATGTAGTCAAAGGACTGTAATATCTCCCAACTGTTTTGAGAAGTTCAAGAGCCACTACAGAGTGCCATTTGTATGCTCTGTCTTTGGGTTTCAGTGATCAAACTTCATGAAAGGCTAAGATACATCTTTTTGCTCTTTTGATGACATAATTAAGCATGCTACTAAGGTGTACAGAGCAGATGAACAGAAAGAAACAAGCCTTATAAGCTTATCCCATTGTTCTGTTTGTTCTTAGAATCTCATAGGAGTCTCTAACGGTGAAAATGGGGAGTTGTAGCACGAAGACACATATGGAGGCCTAAATAACACCTAATGATTTGAATATGAAGAATCACTGGTTTCATGGACAAAGCTTTCGAAATTTTCAAAGCTGATACACCTAAAAACGGAGTTATGACCCTTCAAGATACAATTGAGAGTGAATAAAAGTTTTGAAGTGTAGTCAGTACTTTAATCTCTCACAACTCTTTTGAGAAGTTCAAGAGCCACTACAGAGTGCCTCTGTATGCTTTGTACTGGGTTTCGGTGATGAATCTTCTTGAAAGGCTGAGATTCAGCGGTTTAGCTCTCTTGTTGACATGATTAAGCATGCTACTAAGGTGTAGAAC
>CM051383.1:5584719-5637712 GCA_028015245.1 Cardamine occulta | reverse complement strand
CTACACCTTAGAAGCATGCTTAATCATGTCAACAAGAGAGCTAAAACGCTGAATCTAAGCCTTTCATGAAGTTTCATCATCGAACTCCAAGATAGAGCATACAGAGGCACTCTGTAGTGGCTCTTGAACTTCTCAAAAGAGTTGTGAGAGATTAAAGTCCCGACTACACTTCAAAACTTCAATTCACTCTCATTTGCATCTTAAAGACTCATGACCCTTTAGGTGTATCATTTGAAAATTTCAAATCTTGTCCATGAAACCATTGATTCTTCATATTCAAATCATTATGTGTTATTTAGGCCTCCATGTGTCTTCTTGCTACAACTCCCCATTTTCACCATTAGACACCCTATGAGATTCTAAGAACAAAATGTAACAATGGGATAAACTATAAGGCTTGTTTCTTCGTTCATCCGCCTGCACACCTTAGAGTACAAGCTTAATCATGTCATCAAAAGAGCAAAAAGCTGTATCTAAGCCTTTCATGAAGTTTGATCATCAAAACCCAAAGACAGAGCATAAAATGGCACTCAGAGGGGCTTTTGAACTTCTCAAAACAGTTGTGAGATATTACAGTCCTTGACTACATTTCAACACTTCTATTCACTCTCATTTGCTTCTTCAAGAGTCATAACCTGCTTTTAGGTGTATCACCTTGAAAATTTGGGAAAACCGTGTTCTAAAAAAATAATGAATCTTCATATTGACACCAATAGGTCTTGTTTAAGCTTCCATATGTGTCGCCTTGCTACAACTCCCCAATTTCACCATTAGAAACTCCTATGAGATTCTAAGAATAAACAAAACAACGGGATAAGCTATAATGCTTGTTTCTTTCGTTGTTTTGCTTCTACACCTTAAGAGTATGCTTAATCATGTCAACAAGAGAGCTAAAACGCTTTAATCAGAAGTTTCATCATCGAACCCAAGACAGAGCATACAGAGGCACTCGTAGTGCTCTTGAACTTCTCAAAAAAAGAGATTAAAGTCCCGACTACACTTCAAAACATCAATTCACTCTCATTTGCATCTTAAAGACCATGACCATGCTTTTAGGTGTATCAGTTTGAAAATTTCAAATCTTTGTCCAGGATACCATTGATTCTTCCTATTCAGTTCATCATGTGATATTTAGGCCTCCATATGTGACTCCTTGCTACAACTCCACGTTTTCAGCATTAGAAACTCCTATGAGATTCTAAGAACAAACAGAACAAATGGGATAAGCTTATAAGGCTTGTTTCTTTCGCTCATCTGCTTGGTACACCTTAGTACCATGCTTAATCATGTCATCAAAAGAGCAAAAAGTCGATCTAAGCCTTTCATGAAGTTTGATCATCGAAACCCAAGACAGAACATAAAATGGCACTCAGAGGCTCTTGAACTTCTCAAAATTGTGAGATATTACAGTCCTTTGACTACATTTCAACACTTCTACTCATCATTTGCTTCTTCAAGAGTCATAACTCTGTTTTAGGTATATCACCTGAAAATTTCAAAACCGTGTCCCTAAAAAGCAATGAATCTTCATATCGACACCAATAGGTCTTGTTAAGCCTCCATATGTCCCTTGCTACAACTCCCCAATTTCACCATTAGAAACTCCTATGAGATTCTAAGAATAAACAAAAAGGATAAGCTATAATGCTTGTTTCTTTCGTTCGCTTTCACACCTAAGCATGCTTAATCATGTCAACAAGAGAGCTAAAATGCGAATCTAAGCCTTTCATGAAGTTTCATCACTCGAACTCAAAGATGAGCATACAGAGGCACTCAGTAGGGCTCTTGAACTTCTAAAAAAGTTGTAGGAGAGATTAAAGTCCCGACTACACTTCAAAACTTTTATTCACTCTCATTTGCATCTTAAAGACTCATGACTCGCTTAGGTGTATCAGTTTGAAAATTTCAAATCTTTGTCCATGAAACCATTGATTCTTCATATTCAAATCATTATGTGTTATTTAGGCCTCCATATGTGTCTTCTTGCTACAACTCCCCATTTTCACCATTAGAAACTCCTATGAGATTCTAAGAACAAACAATAAATGGATAAGCTTATAAGGCTTGTTTCTTCTGCTCATCCGCTTGACACCTTGGTACCATACATAATCATGTCATCAAAAGAGCAAAAAGCTGTATCTAAGCCTTTCATGAAGTTTGATCACTAAAACCCAAGACAGAGCATAAAATGGCACTCAGAAGTGGCTCTTGAACTTCTCAAAACAATTAGAGATATTACAGTCCTTGACTACATTTCAACACTTCTATTCACTCTCATTTGCTTCTTCAAGAGTCATAACTCTGTTTTAGGTGTATCACCTTGAAAATTTCAAAACCGTGTCCCTAAAAAGCAATGAATCTTCATATTGACACCACTAGGTCTTGTTTAAGCATCCATATGTGTCGTCTTGCTACACCTCCCCAATTTCACCATTAGAAACTCCTATGAGATTCTAAGAATAAACAAAACAATGGGATAAGCTGTAATGCTTGTTTCTTTCGTTGCTCTGCTTCTACACCTTAAGAAGATGCTTAATCATGTCAACAAGAGAGCTAAAACACTCAATCTAAGCTTTCATGAAGTTTCATCATCGAAACCCAAGATGAGAGCATACAGAGGCACTCAGAAGTGGCTCTTAAACTTCTCAAAGAGCTATGAGAGATTAAAGTCCCGACTACACTTCAAAACTTTTATTCACTCTCATTTGCATCTTAAAGACTCATGACTCGCTTTTAGGTGTATCAGTTTGAAAATTTCAAATCTTTGTCCATGAAACCATTGATTCTTCATATTCAAATCATTATGTGTTATTTAGGCCTCCATATGTGTCTTCTTGCTACAACTCCCCATATTCACCATTAGAAACTCCTATGAGATTCTAAGAACAAATAGTAACAATGGGATAAGCTATAAGGCTTGCTTTCTTTCCGCTCATCTGCTTGTACACTATAGTACCATGCTTAATCATGTCATCAAAAGAGCAAAAAAGCTGTATCTAAGCCTTTCATGAAGTTTGATCACTGAAACCCAAAGACAGAGCATAAAATGGCACTCAGAGTGGCTCTTGAACTTCTCAAAACAGTTGTGAGATATTACAGTCCTTTGACTACATTTCAACACTTCTATTCACCCTCATTTACTTCTTCAAGAGTTATAACTCTGTTTTAGGTGTATCAGCTTGAAAATTTGAAAATCGATGTCCCTAAAAGCAATGAATCTTCATATTGACACCAATAGGTCTTGTTTAAGCCTCCATATGTGTCGTCTTGCTACAGCTCCCCATTTTCACCATTAGAAACTCCTATGAGATTCTAAGAATAAACAAAACAATGGGATAAGCTATAAGGCTTGTTTTTTCGTTCGCTTCTACACCTTAAGAAGATGCTTAATCATGTCAACAAGAGAGCTAAAACGCTGAATCTAAGTTTTCATGAAGTTTCATCACGAAACCTAGTACAGAGCATACAGAGGCACTCTGAAGGGCTCTTGAACTTCTCAAAAGAGTTGTGAGAGACTAAAGTCCCGACTACACTTCAAAACTTCAATTCACTCTCATTTGCATCTTAAAGACTCATGACCCGCTTTTAGGTGTATCAGTTTGAAAATTTCAAATCTTTGTCCATGAAAACCATTGATTCTTCATATTCAAATCATTATGTGTTATTTAGGCCTCCATATGTGTCTTGCTACAACTACCCATTTTCACCATTAGAAACTCCTATGAGATTCTAAGAACAAATGTAACAATGGGATGTTTATAAGCCTTGTTTCTTTCGCTCATCTGCTTGGACATCATAGTACCATGCTTAATCATGTCATCAAAAGAGCAAAAGCTGTATCTAAGCCTTTCATGAAGTTTGATCACTGAAACCCAAGACAGAGCATAAAATGGCACTCAGAAGGGTTCTTGAACTTCTCAAAACAGTGAGATATTACAGTCCTTTGACTACATTTCAACAATTCTATTCACTCTCATTTGCTTCTTCAAGAGTCATAACTCTGTTTTAGGTGTATCACCTTGAAAATTTCAAAATCCGTGTCCCTAAAAGCAATGAATCTTCATATTGACACCAATAGGTCTTGCTTTAAGCTTCCATATGTGTCGCCTTGCTACTACTCCTCAATTTCACCATTAGAAACTCCTATGAGATTCTAAGAATAAACAAAACAATGGGATAAGCTAAGCTTGTTTCTTTCAGCTGCTCGCTTCTACACCTTAGTAGCATGCTTAATCATGTCAACAAGAGAGCTAAAATGTCAATCTAAGCTTTTCATGAAGTTTCATCATCAAACTCCAAGACAGAGCATACAGAGGCACTCAGAGTGGCTCTTGAACTTCTCAAAAGAGTTGGAGAGATTAAAGTCCCGACTACACTTCAAAACTTTTATTCACTCTCATTTGCATCTTAAAGACTCATGACTGCTTTTAGGTGTATCAGCTTGAAAATTTCAAATCTTTGTCCATGAAACCATTGTTTTTTCATATTCAAATCATTATGTGTTATTTAGGCCTCCATATGTGTTTTCTTGCTACAACTCCCCATTTTCCCCATTAGAAACTCCTATGAGATTCTAAGAACCACCAGAACAATGGGATAAGCTATAAGGCTTGCTTTCTTTCTGCTCATCCGCTTGATACACCTTAGTACCATGCTTAATCATGTCATCAAAATAGCAAAAAGCTGTATCTAAGCCTTTCATGAAGTTTGATCACTGAAACCCAAAGACAGAGCATTAAATGGCACTCAGAGAGGCTCTGAACTTCTCAAAACAGTCGGAGATATTACAGCCCTTCGACTACATTTCAATACTTCATTCACTCTCATTTGCTTCTTCAAGAGTCATAACTCTGTTTTAGGTGTATCACCTTGAAAATTTCAAAACGTGTCCCTAAAAGCAATGAATCTTCATATTGACACCAATATGTCTTGTTAAGCCTCCATATGTGTCGCCTTGCTACAACTCCCCAATTTCACCATTAAAAAACTCCTAGAGATTCTAAGAATAAACAAAACAATGGGATAAGCTGTAATGCTTGTTTTTTTCGTTGCTCGCTTCTACACCTTAATAGCATGCTTAATCATGTCAACAAGAGAGCTAAAAATGCTGAATCTAAGCTTTCATGAAGTTTCATCATCGAAACCCAAGACAGAGCATCAGAGAGGCACTACCGGCTTTTGAACTTCTCAAAAGAGTAAGAGATTAAAGTCCCGACTACACTTCAAAACTTCAATTCACTCTCATTTGCATCTTAAAGAGTCATGACCTGCTTTTAGGTGTATCAGTTTGAAAATTTCAAATCTTTGTCCATGAAACCATTGATTCTTCATATTCAAATCATTATGTCTTATTTAGGCCTCCATATGTGTCCTCTTGCTACAACTCCCCCATTTTCACCATTAGAAACTCCTATGAGATTCTAAGAACAAACAGAAGAATGGGATAAGCTATAAGGCTTGTTTCTTTCGCTCATCCGCTTGTACACCTTAGTACCATGCTTAATCATGTCATCTGATGATCACGGAGAACAATCAAACGCAGCATGAACCCGAGGAGAGATACATGGAGTTGAGGATTTATTGGTTATACCAAGTGGACCTATGACAAGAGCAAAAGCCAAGGCACTTCAGAATTCAATCAATGGACTTCTCACTCAAGTGCGCAATCATCAAGACATCTAAGGATTTCACAAAGTACATCGATATCGTAATACGCTGACGGCAACACCTTCTCAAATGGATTAATAAAGAGGTGATCCATTTGTACTTTTTTTTCCTAACCTTGGGTTTTTCCCAATGGGTTTTTCCAAAGGAAGGTTTTAATGAGGCAAATTGGATCACTTATTCATCAAGTCCATGAGAGAACCTATCCAAAGCCCACAAAAGTTCTCTGGCCCAAATAAAGACTTAATTTCGTGGAAGCCCAAGAAGGAAGAGATATTTTCAAGCATTTTTAGTATTTTTAGTAATTTTAGTTTATTTTCAGCATTTAAGTGTGTTTAGATATTTTCTACTTTCTTGTGCTATATAAGCACGCCTATATTAATCAAGCAACAAATACCCAACAAGGAATAAAAGAAGAGAGGCCCAAGAAGAGAAGCCCAGAACTGACGCCCAAATTGTTTTCGTCTCCAACAGCTCTATTTTGAACTCCAACGGCTCTATTACTATTCCCAACGGATAGATTAGACTCTGAACTACAAGATACACCTAGTTATTTTTACGCTTAAGAAGTTCTATAAATATGTAATCCATTGTAACACTTTATAACCATCGAGATAATAAAAATCTCAAAGAGATAACAAAATCTCTATTCTCAATCTTATTATTATTCATTCAGCTTACTCATTCTTGTTTCTAGCAAACTTAAACTCTGAATTCTAACATGGTATCAGAGCTTTGATCCATAAACAAGATCAAGTTTTGATTTCTCATTCTTCTTCATCTGCTTTTTTTTTTTCAAAATTGACATCGTTACAGCCCAAAAATTTCGGAAACTGGTTCTTCAAGATTCAGCCCTCCTCTTTGTCTCCTTTGCATTTACGCCATCTCCTACTTTATATTCAAAGCTTCCAAGAGCATTCACAAGCTCTACAGAGCTCCAAATCAAAAGAATTTTTTCTAAAATTCAAATTTCCGCCCTTTTTGGTATTGTTCACCGCCTTCTCCAAAAAACTTTCTTTTGGTTTTCCCCGAAATACATCCTTTAACTTCCTCCAAAAGCTCTGAGATTGATATATATTCATCCTAGACGAGCTGGTGAAGTTAGAGTGGTTTATTTCTGGAGATTTCTCAAAGAACATTTTCCTAACTCGAGATTGAAATTAAGTCATCCTAGACGAAGTTAATGAAGTCGAGACAGCGTAGTATCAAACGGTTAGTCATATTTTTTTATCATGGAGGAGACAAAACCAACCGCAATTAGAGTCACCCTAAGAGGAGAGAACTATCTCCTATGGTCACGATCGACAAAATCCAACTTGTAACGGACGCCAGGGAATCAAGTTGAACCAAAGAAAAGGAAAAGAGCTTCAAGAATGAGATGAAGAAGCTCGAAAAAATGGCTGCAAAAAGATCAAATGGTGCTCAGCATAATCCATAGCTCCTTGAGGATTCAATATTTGAATCTTACCCTATATTAAGCAGACAGCTCAAGAACTTTGGGAAACTCTAAAGAAGGTGTATGGAGACATCACCAATCTTTCAAGAGTATTCAAGTGAAGAAAGATCTCAGCAACCTCACTCAAGAAGATCAAGATTTTACCAAACACTTTGGTAAATATAGATCATTACTTGCTGAATTGGATATGCTGAGGCCAAGCACAAAAAGACCTCAAAATTATAGAGGAAAGAAAAGAGCAAGATCGAGTATTTGGACTTCTCCAATCTCTCCATCCGAAATTTAATGACCTTATAAAGTACATGTTAAGGGGAGGAGAAGCTACCAAGCCTTGAGAATGTCTGCTTTCAAATCCAAAAGGAGCAAGGCTCCTTAGATCTCTTCAAAGAAGGAGAGTCGCTAACGGCAAACAAAGGGTTTTACAAACCTCCATTCAGTTCCAACAAGAAAGAATAACAAAGCAATGTGAACATTGCAAGAACATTGGCAAATCAACCAAGGGAGAGGACACACCAAGGAGGAGTGCTTTTATCCTTCATCCTCATCTCAGAGCCAACTTCAGAGCAAGGCAACAAGCAAATGAAGCAAACGCCTAAATTATGCTCCACACTAACTAACTACAAAGCACTTTCAGATGAACCTGCGTCTAAACGGCCATTCTAATCAAGCCTCTACTTCAGAGAACAATGGCATGATCACCATGAAGAGAGCAGACTTAGAGGCAATGATCAAGACCATGCAAATTTGCAAAGAGTCCGGTATCACCTTTCTAGCCCTTAACTATTCAAAAACACTTTAGTAGATTCTGGAGCTTCACCATATGATTAAAGATTCTGATCTACTAAATAATATTCAAACACCCTGGTCATGTTGAAGTCGTAATGGAGTTAGAGTGCCACCAATTAGAGGAAATTTAAACCTCTTTGGAAATGAATCTAGTGCTTTTTACATGCCTTACATTTAGCAATAATTTGGTCTCGAAAAGAGCTACCAACGATCTCAATGCTTATGCTATATTGGGACCTAACAAATTTCATTTTCAGGATATTAAAACTGGTGAAGTTTTAGGGCAAGGGGAATACTAAGGAGAGTTGTATACTCTAGAAGATCTCAAGAACCATTCTAGATGCTCCAACTCCGCTAGTTTGCTCGCTATTAATTCCCGTCATGTAGCTAGTAGTTCAAATAATTTATGGCATGCTAGATTAGGCCATCCTCATTCTAGAGCTTTTAAAATTAATTATGCCCAATGTAAGTATTTGATAACTCTAAAGTGAGTCTTGTATTTGGGGAAAACATTGTAGAAGTTTTTTTTTTTTTTCTTTTCTTTATAATAAAAATATTTTTTTTTTTATTTTTTTCTCTTTAATTTTTTCCCCTCCTTTCCCTATCTAGAGATAACCCAAAATACTTTTGGACATTCATAGATGAAAAATCAAAATATACATGGGTCACATTGTTACTTTCTAAAGATAGAGTATTTTGAGGCATTTTTCAACTTTCAAACATATGTGACTAATCATTTTAATCCTAAAATTAAGGGCTAAGATCGGATAATGGAGGGGAATACACTATTACTTTCAAGGCTCATTTGGCAAATCATGGCATCCTTCACCAAACAAGCTGTCCTTATACTCCACAACAAAATGGAGTGGCCGAAGGAAGAATAGGCATCCGATGGAAGTAGAAGATCAATGATGTTCCACAAAAACATGCCAAGGAGATTTTGGGGAGATGCTGACATGACCGCATGCTACCTCATAAATAATTCCAACAAAAGTCTTAGATGACTTATCACCATTTGAGGTATTAAACAAAACCAAACCAAATATTAATCACTTACGCGTGTTCGGTAGGTTTGTTTTGTTTAGTGCCCAGGGATCAAAGGAATAAGTTAGATGCCTAAGAGCAGTAGCGTGTTCATTGGATACCCACTACTCAAAAGGGTACAGATGCTATGATCCAAGCACCAAACGCATCATGACGCTTAGAGATGTAAAATTCTAGAAGATCAAAGTTATTTTGAGAAGTCGGCCGGGAAAGCGGAAAAGACTCGGCCGACTCTACAACAGATCGAGCAGCCCTCTTAAACACATTTTAAGTCACATGGGTCTTCCTCAAATGAATGAAGATCAAACAGCCCCCGCAAACAATCAAGAAGATCAGATTCAAGAAGAAGGGTAAATGTTCAAAATAAGCAAGAAGACTAACGGGAGTAATGAACAAGGGGAGTTAATCAAGAAACTCCACTCGTAGCTGATATTCAGGAAAATGAATATCATGAGGAAGAAGAGGCACCAGCACCAACTTTAAAGAAGCTACACGCCAAAGATTTGGGTCCGCACCATTGGAAACAAACTAGGGTCTATTATAACCATCAAGTCGGGGCTCACCCTATCCAAGCTCAGTGTTCTCTTGCCCTCTCGCCATCAGATCATCAAGCATTCCTTGAAAGATAGAGCAGCATTACATTCCAAAGACCCACGAAGAAGCAAAAGAAATCAAGGTCCTGGATGGATGCTATAGATGCTCGAGATATAAATGGTTAGAAATCACACTTGGGGATGTAAGTGATCTACCCCTGGGAAAAAGAGCTGGACATCTAAATGGGTATTCACCATCAAGTATCACAAAGCAATGGAGAAATCGAAAGGTATAAAGCTCGAATGGTCGCAAGGGATTTACTCAAACTTATGGAGAAGACTATACTGGACACCTTTGCACCAGTAAGCTCCATACAGTTCGAAGTGATTTTATCATTGGCAACCAATCTATCTTGGGAATTATGGCAAATGGATGTCAAAAACGATTTCTCCAAGGAGAGCTTCAAGAAGAAGTGTACATGAAGCTTCCACCAGGTCTTGAAAGTTCAATTCTCATGGCAAAGTTTTCAAACTTAGAAAAGCTATTTACGGCTCAAGCAATCCCTCAAGAGCCTCGTACCACAAGCTAAGCTTTTACACTAACAGCCAAAGGATTTAAAAAGATCAGAGGTTGATCACACCTTGTTTACTTCTCAAAGTGCTCAAGGAATCATTGTAGTTTGGATAGTAGATGACTTGATCATTTCCCAAGAATGATCAAGCAGTATTCAAGAAACCAAACTTTTCCTTAAATCTGTATTTTATATAAAAGATCTAGGTGAACTAAAATATTTTCTAGGTATAGAGATACGCCGCCTCCCAAAGGCTTGTTTCTATCCCAAAGAAAATATTCACTGATTTGCTTACAGAGACAAGAAAATTAGGTTCTAAACCGCCAAGATACCTCGGAAGATGGCTACAAGGTCAGGAGAAAGGGGAGAAAGGACAAGATCCACTTGACAAACCATTTGAAGATCCAGCTCAATACCGGCGGCTTAGGTAAGTTAATTTACTTAACCATAACAAGGCCTCGACCTATGCTTTGCTGGAATAAGGTAAGCCAACACATGAAAGAGCTCTTGTGCACCACTGAATACGGTGGAAAGAATTCTGAGATACATCAAAGGATCACCAGGCAAGGTGTTTGATGGGAAAGAATAATAGTACTGAAGTCAGGGCTATCGCGGATGCGGATTACGCCGGAGATACGATGGATAGAAAATCCACAACCGGGCTATTACACATTTATTGGAGGAACTTAGTAACCCGGAAATCTAACAAAGGTTGCCCCATGCCAAGCGCTGAAAGTGAGTATAGAGTAATGAAGAAGCTCACAAATGAGCTAGTATGGCTAAAGGCGCTCTAAAGGATCTGGGAATCGAGAGGACACAAGTCCCATTACCATGCATTAGACAATCAACAGCAATTCACATTGCTACAAACTCAGCCTTCCATGAACGAACCAAGCACATGAATGGATTGTCACAAAGTTGAGAGAGAAGATACATCAAGGAGTAATCCTCCCATGCTACACAAGAAGTTTAAGATCAGCTTGCCGACATATTCACCAAATCTACAAGTCTCAAGATTTGCAACCACATCTCAGAGCAAGCTTGGACTAATAGATCTCACTCATCCTTGATCATGCCTCTCCATTTCCAGAGACATTACACTCTTTTCCTCACAAGGAGTTTTTCCCACTGGGTTTGGAATTTCGGAGGTTTTTAATGAGGTAGTTGTGGAGGATTTATTTTCGGAAAATCAAACTTAGTCTCCACACTCATTCCGCTAAGTTTGAGGGGAGTATTAATCAAGCAAAAAAATACCCAACAAGGAATAAAAAGAAGAGAGGCCCAAGAAGAGAAGGCCGTAACTCGACGCCCAAATTGTTTTCGCCTCCAACAGCTTTATTTTGAACTCCAACGGTTCTTATTACTATTCTCAACGGATAGATTAGACTCTGAACTACAAGATACACCTAGTTATTTTTATGCTTAAGAGTTCTATAAATATGTAATCCATTGTAACACTTTTTACAACCATCGAGATAATAATAAAATCTCATAAGAGATAATAAAATCTCTATTCTCAATCTTATTATTATTCATTCAGCTACTCTCATTCTTGTTTCTAGCAAACTTAAACTCTGAATTCTAACACTAAGGTGTAGAAGCAGAGCAACGAAAGAAACAAGCTTTATAGCTTATCCCTTAGTTCTGTTAGTTCTAGGAATCTCATATGAGTTTCTAATGGTAAAATGGGGTATTTGTAGCAAGACGACTCATATGGAGGCTTAAACAAGACCTATTGGTGTCAATATGAAGATTCATTGCTTTTGGGACACGGATTTTGAAATTTTCAAGGTGATACACCTAAAACAGCGTTATGACTCTCGAAGAAGCAAATGAGAGTGAATAGAGTTGTTGAAATGTAGTCAAAGGACTGTAATATCTCCACAACTGTTTTGAGAGAGTTCAAGAGCCACTACAGAGTGCCATTTTATGCTCAGATCGGGTTTCAAGTAGGATCAAACTTCATGAAAGGCTTAGATACAGCCTTTTGCTTTTTGATGACATGATTAACATGGTACTAAGGTGTACAAGCAGATGAACGAAAGAAACAAGTTTTATAGCTTATCCCATTGTTCTTGTTCTAGAATCTCATAGGAGTTTCTAATGGTGAAAATGGGGGAGGAGCAAGAAGACACATATGGAGGCCTAAATAACACATAATGATTCGAATATGAAGAATCAATGGTTTCATGGACAAAGATTTAAATAAATTTCAAACCGATACACCTAAAACGGAGTCATGAGTCTTTAAGATTCAAATGAGAGTGAATAAAAGTTTTGAAGTGTAGTCAGGACTTTAATCTCTCACAACTCTTTTGAGAAGTTCAAGAGCTACTACAGAGTGCCTCTTATGCTCTGCACCGGGTTTCAAAGGATGAAACTTCATGAAAGGCTTAGATTCAGCTTTTAGCTCTTTGATGACATGATTAACATGCTAAGTAGAAGCAGAGCAACGAAAGAAACAAGCATTATAGCTTATCCCATTGTTTTGTTTATTCTTAGAATCTCATAGGAGTTTCTAATGGTGAAATTGGGGAGTTGTAGCAAGATGACACATATGGAGGCTTAAACAAGACCTATTGGTGTCAATATGAAGATTCAATGTTTTTAGGGACACGGATTTTCAAATTTTCAAGGTGATACACCTAAAACAGCGTTATGACTCTTGAAGAAGTAAATGAGAGTGAATAGAAGTGTTGAAATGTAGTCATAGGACTTTCATATCTCTCATCTGTTTTGAGAAGTTCAAGAGCCACTACAAGAGTGCCATTTTATGCTCAGTACTGGGTTTCAAAGTGATCAAACTTCATGAAAGGCTTAGATACAGCTTTTTGCTCTTTCGATGACATGATTAAGCATGGTACTAAGGTGACAAATGAACGAAAGAAACAAGCCCTATAGCTAATCCCATGGTACTGTTTGTTATTAGAATCTCATAGGAGATTCTAATGGTGAAAACGGCGAGTTGTAGCAAGTAGACACATATGGAGGCCTAAATAACACATCATGATGTGAATATGAAGAATCAATGGTTTCATGGACAAAGATTTTGAAATTTTCAAACCGATACACCTAAAACGGAGTCATGAGTCTTTAAGATGCAAATGAGAGTGAATAAAAGTTTTGAAGTGGAGTCAGGACTTTAATCTCTCACAACGCTTTTGAGAAGTTCAAGAGCCGCTCCAGAGTGCCTCCAGATGCCTTTGACTGGGTTTCAAAGGATGAAACTTCATGAAAGGCTTAGATTCAGCTTTAGCTCTCTTGTTGACATGATTAAGCATGCTACTAAGGTGTAGAAGCAGAGCAACGAAAGAAACAAGCATTATAGCTTATCCCATTGTTTTGTTTATTCTTAGAATCTCATAGGAGTTTCTAATGGTGAAATTGGGGAGTTGTAGCAAGACGTACACATATGGAGGCTTAAACAAGACCTATTGGTGTCAACATGAATATTCACTGCTTTGAGGGACTCGGATTTTGAAGATATCAAGGTGATACACATAAAACAGCGTTATGACTCTCGAAGAAGCAAATGAGAGTGAATAGAAGTGTTGTAAATGTAGTCAAAGGACTGTAATATCTCACAACTGTTTTGAGAAGTTCAAGAGCCACTACAGAAGTGCCATTTTATGCTCAGATCGGGTTTCAAGTGATCAAACTTCATGAAAGGCTTAGATACAGCTTTTTGCTCTTTTGATGACATGATTAAGCATGGTACTAAGGTGACAAGCAGATGAACGAAAGAAACAAGCCTTATAGCTTATCCCATTGTTCTGCTTTGTTCTTAGAATCTCATAGGAGTTCTTATGGTGAAATGGGGGAGTTGTGAGCAAGAAGACACATATGGAGGCCTAAATAACACATAATGATTCGAATATGAAGAATCAATGGTTTCATGGACAAAGATTTCGAAATTTTCAAACTGATACACCTAAAACGGAGTCATGAGTCTTTAAGATGCAAATGAGAGTGAATTGAAGTTTTGAAGTGTAGTCAGGACTTTAATCTCTCACAACTCTTTTGAGAAGTTCAAGAGCCACTACAGAGTGCCTCTCAGATGCTCTGCACTCGGGTTTTAAGTGATGAAACTTCATGAAAGGCTTAGATTCAGCCTTTAGCTCTTGTTGACATGATTAAGCATGCTACTAAGGTGTAGAAGCAGAGCAACGAAAGAAACAAGCATTATAGCTTATCCCATTGTTTTGTTTATTCTTAGAATCTCATAGGAGTTTCTAATGGTGAAATTGGGGAGTTGTAGCAAGACGACACATATGGAGGCTTAAACAAGACCTATTGGTGTCAATATGAAGATTCATTGCTTTTAGGGACACGGATTTTGAAATTTTCAAGGTGATACACCTAAAACAGCGTTATGACCCTTCAAGATAGAAATGAGAGTGAATAGAAGTGTAGAAATGTAGTCAAAGGACTGTAATATCTCACAACCTGCTTTTGAGAAGTTCAAGAGCCACTACAGAGTGCCATTTATATGCTCAGACTGGGTTTCAAGTGATCAAACTTCATGAAAGGCTTAGATACAGCTTTTTGCTCTTTTGATGACATGATTAAGCATGGTACTAAGGTGTACAAGCAGATGAACGAAAGAAACAAGCCTTATAGCTTATCCCATTGTTCTGTTTGTTCTTAGAATCTCATAGGAGTTTCTAATGGTGAAAATGGGGAGTTGTAGCAAGAAGACACATATGGAGGCCTAAATAACACATAATGATTCGAATATGAAGAATCAATGGTTTCATGGACAAAGACTTCGAAATTTTCAAACCGATACACCTAAAACGGAGTCATGAGCTTTAAGATGCAAATGAGAGTGAATTAAAGTTTTGAAGTGTAGCAGGACTTTAATCTCTCACAACTCTTTTGAGAAGTTCAAGAGCCACCACAGAGTGCCTCCAGATGCTCAGACTGGTTTCAAAGTGATGAAACTTCATGAAAGGCTTAGATTCAGCGTTTTAGCTCTCTTGTTGACATGATTAAGCATGCTACTAAGGTGTAAAAGCAGAGCAACGAAAGAAACAAGCATTATAGCTTATCCCATTGTTTTGTTTATTCTTAGAATCTCATAGGAGTTTCTAATGGTGAAATTGGGGAGTTGTAGCAAGACGACACATATGGAGGCTTAAACAAGACCTATTGGTGTCAATATGAAGATTCATTGCTTTTAGGGACACGGATTTTGAAATTTTCAAGGTGATACACCTAAAACAGAGTTATGACTCTTGAAGAAGCAAATGAGAGTGAATAGAAGTGTTGAAATGTAGTCAAAGGACTGTAATATCTCACAACTGTTTTGAGAAGTTCAAGAGCCACTACAGAGTGCCATTTTATGCTCTGTACTGGGTTTCAGTGTGATCAAACTTCATGAAAGGCTTAGATACAGCTTTTTGCTCTTTTGATGACATGATTAAGCATGGTACTAAGGTGTACAAGCAGATGAACGAAAGAAACAAGCCTTATAGCTTATCCCATTGTTCTGTTTGTTCTTAGAATCTCATAGGAGTTTCTAATGGTGAAAATGGGGAGTTGTAGCAAGAAGACACATATGGAGGCCTAAATAACACATAATGATTTGAATATGAAGAATCAATGGTTTCATGGACAAAGATTTCGAAATTTTCAAACTGATACACCTAAAACGGAGTCATGAGTCTTTAAGATGCAAATGAGAGTGAATTGAAGTTTTGAAGTGTAGTCAGGACTTTAATCTCTCACAACTCTTTTGAGAAGTTCAAGAGCCACTACAGAGTGCCTCTCATGCCTCAGACCGGGTTTCAAAGTGATGAAACTTCATGAAAGGCTTAGATTCAGCTTTTAGCTCTCTCATTGACATGATTAAGCATGCTACTAAGGTGTAGAAGCAGAGCAACGAAAGAAACAAGCATTATAGCTTATCCCATTGTTTTGTTTATTCTTAGAATCTCATAGGAGTTTCTAATGGTGAAATTGGGGAGTTGTAGCAAGACGACACATATGGAGGCTTAAACAAGACCTATTGGTGTCAATATGAAGATTCATTGCTTTTGGGACACGGATTTTGAAATTTTCAAGGTGATACACCTAAAAAGAGTTATGACCCTCGAAGAAGCAAATGAGAGTGAATAGAAGTGTTGAAATGTAGTCAAAGGAATGTAATATCTCACAACTGTTTTGAGAAGTTCAAGAGCCACTACAGAGTGCCATTTTATGCTCTGACCGGGTTTCAAAGTGATCAAACTTCATGAAAGGCTTAGATACAGTTTTTTGCTCTTTTGATGACATGATTAAGCATGGTACTAAGGTGTAGAAGCAGAGGAACGAAAGAAACAAGCCTTATAGCTTATCCCATTGTTCTGCTTTGTTCTAGAATCTCATAGGAGTTTCTAATGGTGAAAATGGAGAGTTGTAGCAAGAAGACACATATGGAGGCCTAAATAACACATAATGATTTGAATATGAAGAATCAATGGTTTCATGGACAAAGATTTCGAAATTTTCAAACCGATACACCTAAAACGGAGTCATGAGCTCTTAAGATGCAAATGAGAGTGAATTGAAGTTTTGAAGCAGGACTTTAATCTCTCACAACTCTTTTGAGAAGTTCAAGAGCCACTACAGAGTGCCTCCAGATGCTCAGACTGGGTTTCAAGTGATGAAACTTCATGAAAGGCTTAGATTCAGCTTTTAGCTTTTTGTTGACATGATTAAGCATGCTACTAAGGTGTAGAAGAGCAACGAAAAGAAACAAGCATTATAGCTTATCCCATTGTTTTGTTTATTCTTAGAATCTCATAGGAGTTTCTAATGGTGAAATTGGGGAGTTGTAGCAAGACTGACACATATGGAGGCTTAAACGAGACGTATTGGTGTCAATATGAAGATTCATTGCTTTTAGGGACACGGATTTTGAAATTTTCAAGGTGATTCACCTAAAACAGAGTTATGACTCTCAAGAAGCAAATGAGAGTGAATAGAAGTGTTGAAATGTAGTCAAAGGACTGTAATATCTCACAACTGTTTTGAGAAGTTCAAAAGCCACTACAGAGTGCCATTTTATGCTCAGACGGGTTTCAAAGTGATCAAACTTCATGAAAGGCTTAGATACAGCTTTTTTTCTTTTGATGACATGATTAAGCATGGTACTAAGGTGTAGAAGCAGATGAACGAAAGAAACAAGCATTATAGCTTATCCCAGAGTTATGTTAGTTTTAGAATCTCATAGGAGTTTCTAATGGTGAAAATGGGGAGTTGTAGCAAGAAGACACATATGGAGGCCTAAATAACACATAATGATTCGAATATGAAGAATCAATGGTTTCATGGACAAAGATTTCGAAATTTTCAAACCGATACACCTAAAACGGAGTCATGACTCCTTAAGATACAAATGAGAGTGAATTGAAGTTTTGAAGTGTAGCCAGGACTTTAATCTCTCACAACTTTTTTGAGAAGTTCAAGAGCCACTACAGAGTGCCTCCAGATGCTCAGACTGGGTTTCAAAGTGATGAAACTTCATGAAAGGCTTAGATTCAGCTTTTAGCTCTCTTGTTGACATGATTAAGCATGCTACTAAGGTGTAGAAGCAGAGCAACGAAAAGAAACAAGCATTATAGCTTATCCCATTGTTTTGTTTATTCTTAGAATCTCATAGGAGTTTCTAATGGTGAAATTGGGGAGTTGTAGCAAGACACACATATGGAGGCTTAAACAAGACCTATTGGTGTCAATATGAAGATTCGTTGTTTTTAGGGACACGGATCATGAAATTTTCAAGGTGATACACCTAAAACAGCAGTTATGACTCTCAAGAAGCAAATGAGAGTGAATAGAAGTGTTGAAATGTAGTCAAAGGACTGTAATATCTCACAACTGTTTTGAGAAGTTCAAGAGCCACTACAGAGTGCCATTTTATGCTCGGTACTGGGTTTCCGTGATCAAACTTCATGAAAGGCTTAGATACAGCTTTTTGCTCTTTTGATGACATGATTAAGCATGGTACTAAGGTGTACAAGCAGATGAACGAAAGAAACAAGCCTTATAGCTTATCCCATTGTTCTGTTTGTTCTTAGAATCTCATAGGAGTTTCTAATGGTGAAAATGGGGAGTTGTAGCAAGAAGACACATATGGAGGCCTAAATAACACATAATGATTTGAATATGAAGAATCAATGGTTTCATGGACAAAGATTTCGAAATTTTCAAACTGATACACCTAAAACGGAGTCATGAGTCTTTAAGATGCAAATGAGAGTGAATTGAAGTTTTGAAGTGTAGTCAGGACTTTAATCTCTCACAACTCTTTTGAGAAGTTCAAGAGCCACTACAGAGTGCCTCTGTATGCTCTGTACTGGGTTTCAGTGATGAAACTTCATGAAAGGCTTAGATTCAGCGTTTTAGCTCTCTTGTTGACATGATTAAGCATGCTACTAAGGTGTAGAAGCAGAGCAACGAAAGAAACAAGCATTATAGCTTATCCCATTGTTTTGTTTATTCTTAGAATCTCATAGGAGTTTCTAATGGTGAAATTGGGGAGTTGTAGCAAGACGACACATATGGAGGCTTAAACAAGACCTATTGGTGTCAATATGAAGATTCATTGCTTTTAGGGACACGGATTTTGAAATTTTCAAGGTGATACACCTAAAACAGAGTTATGACTCTTCAAGATAGAAATGAGAGTGAATAGAAGTGTGGAAATGTCAAAGGACTGTAATATCTCACAACTGTTTTGAGAAGTTCAAGAGCCACTACAGAGTGCCATTTTAGGCCCTGGACCGGGTTTTAGCGCTCCAACTTCTCGAAAGGCTTAGATACAGCTTTTTGCTCTTTTGATGACATGATTAAGCATGGTACTAAGGTGTACAAGCAGATGAACGAAAGAAACAAGCCTTATAGCTTATCCCATTGTTCTGTTTGTTCTAGAATCTCATAGGAGTTTCTAATGGTGAAAATGGGGAGTTGTAGCAAGAAGACACATATGGAGGCCTAAATAACACATAATGATTCGAATATGAAGAATCAATGGTTTCATGGACAAAGATTTCGAAATTTTCAAACTGATACACCTAAAACGGAGTCATGAGTCTTTAAGATGCAAATGAGAGTGAATTGAAGTTTTGAAGTGTAGTCAGGACTTTAATCTCTCACAACTATTTTAAGAAGTTCAAGAGACACCACAGAGTGCCCTCAGATGTTTCAGACCGGGTTTCAAAGTGATGAAACTTCATGAAAGGCTTAGATTCAGCTGCTTTTAGCTCTCTTTGTTGACATGATTAAGCATGCTACTAAGGTGTAGAAGCAGAGCAACGGAACGAAACAAGCATTATAGCTTATCCCATTGTTTTGTTTATTCTTAGAATCTCACAGGAGTTTCTAATGGTGAAATTGGGGAGTTGTAGCAAGACTACACATATGGAGGCTTAAACAAGACCTATTGGTGTCAATATGAAGATTCATTGCTTTTAGGACACGGATTTTGAAATTTTCAAGGTGATACACCTAAAACAGAGTTATGACTCTCTAAGAACCAAATGAGAGTGAATAAGAATGTTGAAATGTAGTCAAAGGACTGTAATATCTCACAACTGCTTTTGAGAAGTTCAAGAGCCACTACAGAGTGCCATTTTATGCTCAGACTGGGTTTCAGTGATCAAACTTCATGAAAAGCGTAGATACCGCGTTTTGCTCTCTTGATGACATGAATAAGCATGGTCCTAAGGCGTACAAGCAGATGAACGAAAGAAACAAGCCATATAGCTTATCCCATTGTTCCGCCTGTTCTTAAAATCTCATAGGCGTTTCTAATGGTAACAATGGGGAGTTGTAGCAAGAAGACACATATGGAGGCCTAAATAACCCATAATGATCCGAATATGAAGAACCACCGGTTTCATGGACAAAGATTTCGAAATTTTCAAGCTGATACACCTAACACCGAGTCATGAGTCTTTAAGATGCAAATGAGAGTGAATTGAAGTTTTGAAGTGTAGTACAGGACTTTAATCTCTCACAACTCTTTTGAGTAGTTCAAGAGCCACTACAGAGTGCCTCCAGATGCTCTCAGACCGGGTTTCAGTAGGATGAAACTTCATGAAAGGCTTAGATTCAGCTTTTAGCTCTCTTTGTTGACATGATTAAGCATGCTACTAAGGTGTATAAGAGCAACGAAAGAAACAAGCATTATAGCTTATCCCATTGTTTTGTTTATTCTTAGAATCTCATAGGAGTTTCTAATGGTGAAATTGGGGAGTTGTAGCAAGACGACACATATGGAGGCTTAAACAAGACCTATTGGTGTCAATATGAAGATTCAATGCTTTTAGGGTCATGGATTTTGAAGTTTGCAAGGTGATGCTCCTATAACAGAGTTATGACTCTCGCAGAAGCAAATACGAGTGAATAGCAGTGTTGAAATGTAGTCAAAGGACTGTAATATCTCACAACTGCTTTTGAGAAGTTCAAGAGCCACTACAGAGTGCCATTTTATGCTCAGACTGGGTTTCAAGTGATCAAACTTCATGAAAGGCTTAGATACAGCTTTTTGCTCTTTTGATGACATGATTAAGCATGCTACTAAGGTGTACAAGCAGATGAACGAAAGAAACAAGCCTTATAGCTTATCCTATTGTTCTGTTTGTTCTTAGAATCTCATCGGAGTTTCCAATGGTGAAAATGGGGAGTTGTAGCAAGAAGACACATATGGAGGCTGAAATAACAACATAATGATTTGAATATGAAGAATCAATGGTTTCATGGACAAAGATTTCGAAATTTTCAAACAGATACACCTAAAACGGAGTCATGAGTCTTTAAGATGCAAATGAGAGTGAATTGAAGTTTTGAAGTGTAGTCAGGACTTTAATCTCTCACAACTCTTTTGAGAAGTTCAAGAGCCACTACAGAGTGCCTCGATGCTTCGGACTGGGTTTCAAAGGATGAAACTTCATGAAAGGCTTAGATTCAGCTTTTAGCTCTCTTTGTTGACATGATTAAGCATGCTACTAAGGGGTAGAAGCAGAGCAACGAAAGAAATAAGCATTATAGCTTAACCAATTGTTTTGTTTATTCTTAGAATCTCAAAAGAGGTTCTAATGGGGAAATTGGGGAGTTGTGGCAAGACGACACATATGGAGGCTTAAACAAGACCTATTGGTGTCAATATGAAGATTCATTGCTTTTAGGACACGGATTTTGAAATTTTCAAGGTGATACACCTAAAACAGAGTTATGACTCTCAAGAAGCAAATGAGAGTTAATAAAAGTGTTGAAATGTATTCAAAGGACTGTTATATCTCACAACTGTTTTGAGAAGTTCAAGAGCCACTACAGAGTGCCAAATTATGCTCTGATCGGGTTTCAAAGTGATCAAACTTCATGAAAGGCTTAGATACAGCTTTTTGCTCTTTTGATGACATGATTAAGCATGGTACTAAGGTGTACAAGCAGATGAACGAAAAGAAACAAGCCTTATAGCTTATCCCATTGTTCTCGCTTGTTCTTAGAATCTCATAGGAGTTTCTAATGGAGACAATGGGGAGTTGTACCAAGAAGACACCTGTGGAGGCCTAAACAACACATAATGCTTCGACTATGAAGAATCAATGGTTTCATGGACACAGATTTCGAAATTTTCAAACCGATACACCTAAAACGGAGTCATGACTTTTAAGATGCAAATGAGAGTGAATTGAAAGTTTTGAAGTGTAGTCAGGACTTTAATCTCTCACAACTTTTTTGAGAAGTTCAAGAGCCACTACAGAGTGCCTCCAGATGCTCAGATCGGGTTTCAAGTGATGAAACTTCATGAAAGGCTTAGATTCAGCGTTTTAGCTCTTGTTGACATGATTAACATGCTACTAAGGTGAGAAGCAGAGCAACGAAAGAAACAAGCATTATAGCTTATCCCATTGTTTTGTTTATTCTTAGAATCTCAAGGAGTTTCTAATGGTGAAATTGGGGAGTTGGAGCAAGACTACACATATGGAGGATTAAACAAGACCTATTGGTGTCAATATGAAGATTCATTGCTTTTAGGGACACGGATTTTGAAATTTTCAAGGTGATACACCTAAAACAGAGTTATGACTCTTGAAGAAGCAAATGAGAGTGAATAGAAGTGTTGAAATGTAATAAAGGACTGTAATATCTCACAACTGTTTTGAGAAGTTCAAGAGCCACTACAGAGTGCCATTTTATGCTCGCACCGGGTTTCAAAGTGATAAAACTTCATGAAAGGCTTAGATACAGCTTTTTGCTCTTTTGATGACATGATTAAGCATGGTACTAAGGTGTACAAGCAGATGAACAAAAGAAACAAGCCTTATATCTTATCCCATTGTTCTCTTTGTTCTTAGAATCTCATAGGAGTTTCTAATGGTGAAAATGGGGAGTTGTAGCAAGAAGACACATATGGAGGCCTAAATAACACATAATGATTTGAATATGAAGAATCAATGGTTTCATGGACAAAGATTTCGAAATTTTCAAACTGATACACCTAAAACGGAGTCATGAGTCTTTAAGATGCAAATGAGAGTGAATTGAAGTTTTGAAGTGTAGTCAGGACTTTAATCTCTCACAACTCTTTTGAGAAGTTCAAGAGCCACTACAGAGTGCCTCTGTATGCTTCAGACTGGTTTCAAAGTGATGAAACTTCATGAAAGGCTTAGATTCAGCGTTTTAGCTCTCTTGTTGACATGATTAAGCATGCTACTAAGGTGTAGAAGCAGAGCAACGAAAGAAACAAGCATTATAGCTTATCCCATTGTTTTGTTTATTCTTAGAATCTCATAGGAGTTTCTAATGGTGAAATTGGGGAGTTGTAGCAAGACGACACATATGGAGGCTTAAACAAGACCTATTGGTGTCAATATGAAGATTCATTGCTTTTAGGGACACGGATTTTGAAATTTTCAAGGTGATACACCTAAAACAGAGTTATGACTCTCAAGTAGCAAATGAGCGTGAAAAGAAGTGTTGAAATGTAGTCAAAGGCCTGTCCTATCTCACAACTGTTTTTAGAAGTTCAAGCGCCACTCCAGAGTGCCATTTTATGCTCAGACTGGGTTTCAAAGTGATCAAACTTCATGAAAGGCTTAGATACAGCTTTTTGCTCTTTGATGACATGATTAACATGGTACTAAGGTGACAAGCAGATGAACGAAAGAAACAAGCCTTATAGCTTATCCCATTGTTCTGTTTGTTCTTAGAATCTCATAGGAGTTTCTAATGGTGAAAATGGGGAGTTGTAGCAAGAAGACACATATGGAGGCCTAAATAACACATAATGATTTGAATATGAAGAATCAATGGTTTCATGGACAAAGATTTCGAAATTTTCAAACTGATACACCTAAAACGGAGTCATGAGTCTTTAAGATGCAAATGAGAGTGAATTGAAGTTTTGAAGTGTAGTCAGGACTTTAATCTCTCACAACTGTTTTGAGAAGTTCAAGAGCCACTACAGAGTGCCCCTCAGATGCTCTGCATCGGGTTTCAAAGTGATGAAACTTCATGAAAGGCTTAGATTCAGCTTTTAGCCTCTTGTTGACATGATTAAGCATGCTACTAAGGTGTAGAAGCAGAGCAACGAAAGAAACAAGCATTATAGCTTATCCCATTGTTTTGTTTATGCTTAGGAGCTCACCGGGGTCTCTAATCGTGACATTGGGGAGGTGTAGCAAGACTACACATATGGAGGCTTAAACAAGACCTATTGGTGTCAATATGAAGATTCATTGCTTTTAGGACACGGATTTTGAAATTTTCAAGGTGATACACCTAAAACAGAGTTATGACTCTCAAGAAGCAAATGAGAGTGAATAGAAGTGTTGAAATGTAGTCAAAGGACTGTAATATCTCACAACTGCTTTTGAGAAGTTCAAGAGCCACTACAGAGTGCCATTTTATGCTCTGTACTGGGTTTCAGTGATCAAACTTCATGAAAGGCTTAGATACAGCTTTTTGCTCTTTTGATGACATGATTAAGCATGGTACTAAGGTGTACAAGCAGATGAACGAAAGAAACAAGCCTTATAGCTTATCCCATTGTTCTGTTTGTTCTTAGAATCTCATAGGAGTTTCTAATGGTGAAAATGGGGAGTTGTAGCAAGAAGACACATATGGAGGCCTAAATAACACATAATGATTTGAATATGAAGAATCAATGGTTTCATGGACAAAGATTTCGAAATTTTCAAACTGATACACCTAAAACGGAGTCATGAGTCTTTAAGATGCAAATGAGAGTGAATTGAAGTTTTGAAGTGTAGTCAGGACTTTAATCTCTCACAACTCTTTTGAGAAGTTCAAGAGCCACTACAGAGTGCCTCTGTATGCTCTGTACTGGGTTTCAGTGATGAAACTTCATGAAAGGCTTAGATTCAGCGTTTAGCTCTCTTGTTGACATGATTAAGCATGCTACTAAGGTGTAGAAGCAGAGCAACGAAAGAAACAAGCATTATAGCTTATCCCATTGTTTTGTTTATTCTTAGAATCTCATAGGAGTTTCTAATGGTGAAATTGGGGAGTTGTAGCAAGACGACACATATGGAGGCTTAAACAAGACCTATTGGTGTCAATATGAAGATTCATTGCTTTTAGGGACACGGATTTTGAAATTTTCAAGGTGATACACCTAAAACAGAGTTATGACCCTTCAAGATACAAATGAGAGTGAATAGAAGTGTTGAAATGTAGTCAAAGGACTGTAATATCTCACAACTGTTTTGAGAAGTTCAAGAGCCACTACAGAGTGCCATTTTATGCTCTGTACTGGGTTTCAGTGATCAAACTTCATGAAAGGCTTAGATACAGCTTTTTGCTCTTTTGATGACATGATTAAGCATGGTACTAAGGTGTACAAGCAGATGAACGAAAGAAACAAGCCTTATAGCTTATCCCATTGTTCTGTTTGTTCTTAGAATCTCATAGGAGTTTCTAATGGTGAAAATGGGGAGTTGTAGCAAGAAGACACATATGGAGGCCTAAATAACACATAATGATTTGAATATGAAGAATCAATGGTTTCATGGACAAAGATTTCGAAATTTTCAAACTGATACACCTAAAACGGAGTCATGAGTCTTTAAGATGCAAATGAGAGTGAATTGAAGTTTTGAAGTGTAGTCAGGACTTTAATCTCTCACAACTCTTTTGAGAAGTTCAAGAGCCACTACAGAGTGCCTCTCAGATGCTCAGACTGGGTTTCAAAGTGATGAAACTTCATGAAAGGCTTAGATTCAGCTTTTAGCTCTCTTTGTTGACATGACTAAGCAGGCCACTAAGGTGTAGAAGCAGAGCAACGAAAGAAACAAGCATTATAGCTTATCCCATTGTTTTGTTTATTCTTAGAATCTCATAGGAGTTTCTAATGGTGAAATTGGGGAGATTTAGCAAGACGACACAACAGGAGGCCTAAACCAGAGCTATTGGTGTCCATATGACGATTCACTGCTTTTAAAGACACGGATTTTGAAATTTTCAAGGTGATACACCTAAAACAGAGTTATGACTCTTGAAGAAGCAAATGAGAGTGAATAGAAGTGTTGAAATGTAGTCAAAGGACTGTAATATCTCACAACTGTTTTGAGAAGTTCAAGAGCCACTACAGAGTGCCATTTTATGCTCTGACTGGGTTTCAAAGTGATCAAACTTCATGAAAGGCTTAGATACAGCTTTTAGCTCTTTTGATGACATGATTAAACATGGTACTAAGGTGTACAAGCAGATGAACGAAAGAAACAAGCCTTATAGCTTATCCCATTGTTTCGCTTTGTTCTAGAATCTCATAGGAGTTTCTAATGGTGAAAATGGGGAGTTGTAGCAAGAAGACACATATGGAGGCCTAAATAACACATAATGATTTGAATATGAAGAATCAATGGTTTCATGGACAAAGATTTCAAAATTTTCAAACTGATACACCTAAAACGGAGTCATGACTCTTTAAGATGCAAATGAGAGTGAATTGAAGTTTTGAAGTGTAGTCAGGACTTTAATCTCTCACAACTCTTTTGAGAAGTTCAAGAGCCACTACAGAGTGCCTCTGATGCTCTGCACTCGGGTTTCAAAGTGATGAAACTTCATGAAAGGCTTAGATTCAGCGTTTTAGCTCTTTTGTTGACATGATTAAGCATGCTACTAAGGTGTAGAAGCAGAGCAACGAAAGAAACAAGCATTATAGCTTATCCCATTGTTTTGTTTATTCTTAGAATCTCATAGGAGTTTCTAATGGTGAAATTGGGGAGTTGTAGCAAGACGACACATATGGAGGCTTAAACAAGACCTATTGGTGTC
Organism: Cardamine occulta; assembly: GCA_028015245.1. Lineage (NCBI taxonomy): Eukaryota > Viridiplantae > Streptophyta > Magnoliopsida > Brassicales > Brassicaceae > Cardamine > Cardamine occulta. The sequence continues at coordinate 5,611,367 of CM051383.1, read as the reverse complement.
AATATGAAGATTCATTGCTTTTCAGGACACGGATTTTGAAATTTTCAAGGTGATACACCTAAAACAGCGTTATGACTCTTGAAGAAGCAAATGAGAGTGAATAGAAGTGTTGAAATGTAGTCAAAGGACTGTAATATCTCACAACTGTTTTGAGAAGTTCAAGAGCCACTACAGAGTGCCATTTTATGCTCTGTACTGGGTTTCAGTGATCAAACTTCATGAAAGGCTTAGATACAGCTTTTTGCTCTTTTGATGACATGATTAAGCATGGTACTAAGGTGTACAAGCAGATGAACGAAAGAAACAAGCCTTATAGCTTATCCCATTGTTCTGTTTGTTCTTAGAATCTCATAGGAGTTTCTAATGGTGAAAATGGGGAGTTGTAGCAAGAAGACACATATGGAGGCCTAAATAACACATAATGATTTGAATATGAAGAATCAATGGTTTCATGGACAAAGATTTCGAAATTTTCAAACTGATACACCTAAAACGGAGTCATGAGTCTTTAAGATGCAAATGAGAGTGAATAAAAGTTTTGAAGTGTAGTCAGGACTTTAATCTCTCACAACTCTTTTGAGAAGTTCAAGAGCCACTACAGAGTGCCTCAGATATGCTCAAACGGGTTTCAAAGTGATGAAACTTCATGAAAGGCTTAGATTCAGCGTTTTAGCTCTCTTGTTGACATGATTAAGCATGCTACTAAGGTGTAGAAGCAGAGCAACGAAAGAAACAAGCATTATAGCTTATCCCATTGTTTTGTTTATTCTTAGAATCTCATAGGAGTTTCTAATGGTGAAATTGGGGAGTTGTAGCAAGACGACACATATGGAGGCTTAAACAAGACCTATTGGTGTCAATATGAAGATTCATTGCTTTTAGGGACACGGATTTTGAAATTTTCAAGGTGATACACCTAAAACAGAGTTATGACTCTTGAAGAAGCAAATGAGAGTGAAGTGTTGAAATGTAGTCAAAGGACTGTAATATCTCACAACTGTTTTGAGAAGTTCAAGAGCCACTACAGAGTGCCATTTTATGCTCTGTACTGGGTTTCAGTGATCAAACTTCATGAAAGGCTTAGATACAGCTTTTTGCTCTTTTGATGACATGATTAAGCATGGTACTAAGGTGTACAAGCAGATGAACGAAAGAAACAAGCCTTATAGCTTATCCCATTGTTCTGTTTGTTCTTAGAATCTCATAGGAGTTTCTAATGGTGAAAATGGGGAGTTGTAGCAAGAAGACACATATGGAGGCCTAAATAACACATAATGATTTGAATATGAAGAATCAATGGTTTCATGGACAAAGATTTCGAAATTTTCAAACTGATACACCTAAAACGGAGTCATGAACCTTCAAGATGCAAATAAGAGTGAATCAAAGTGTGGAAGTATAGTCAGGACTTTAATCTCTCACAACTCTTTTTTGAAGTTCAAGAGCCACCACAGAGTGCCTCTCAGATGCTCAGACCGGGTTTCAAAGTGATGAAACTTCATGAAAGGCTTAGATTCAGCCTTTTAGCTCTCTTGTTGACATGATTAAGCATGCTACTAAGGTGTAGCAGCAGAGCAACGAAAGCACCACGCATCATAGCTTATCCCATCGTCTTGCTTATTCTTAGAATCTCATAGGAGTTTCTAATGGTGAAATTGGGGAGTTGTAGCAAGACACACATATGGAGGCTTAAACAAGACCTATTGGTGTCAATATGAAGATTCATTGGTTTTAGGACACGGATTTTGAAATTTTCAAGGTGATACACCTAAAACAGAGTTATGACTCTCAAGAAGCAAATGAGAGTGAATAGAAGTGTTGAAATGTAGTCAAAGGACTGTAATATCTCACAACTGCTTTTGAGAAGTTCAAGAGCCACTACAGAGTGCCATTTTATGCTCAGATCGGGTTTCAAAGTGATCAAACTTCATGAAAGGCTTAGATACAGCTTTTTGCTCTTTTTGATGACATGATTAAGCATGGTACTAACGTGTACAAGCAGATGAACGAAAGAAACAAGACTTATAGCTTATCCCATTGTTTGCTTTGTTCTTAGAATCTCATAGGAGTTTCTAATGGTGAAAATGGGGAGTTGTAGCAAGAAGACACATATGGAGGCCTAAATAACACATAATGATTCGAAAATGTAGAATCAATGGTTTCATGGACAAAGATTTCGAAATTTTCAAACTGATACACCTAAAACGGAGTCATGAGTCTTTAAGATGCAAATGAGAGTGAATTGAAGATTTGAAGTGTAGTCAGGAACTTTAATCTCTCACAACTCTTTTGAGAAGTTCAAGAGCCACTACAGCGTGCCTCCAGATGCTCTGTACTGGGTTTCAAAGTGATGAAACTTCATGAAAGGCTTAGATTCAGCTTTTAGCTCTCTTTGTTGACATGATTAAGCATGCTACTAAGGTGTAGAAGCAGAGCAACGAAAGAAACAAGCATTATAGCTTATCCCATTGTTTTGTTTATTCTTAGAATCTCATAGGAGTTTCTAATGGTGAAATTGGGGAGTTGTAGGCCGAAGACACACTTGGAGGCTTAAACAACACCTACTGGTGTCTATATGAAGATTCATTGCTTTTAGGGACACGGATTTTGAAATTTTCAAGGTGATACACCTAAAACAGCGTTATGACTCTTCAAGATACAAATGAGAGTGAATAGCAGAGTTGAAATGTAGTCAAAGGACTTTAATATCTCACAACTGTTTTGAGAAGTTCAAGAGCCACTACAGAGTGCCATTTTATGCTCTGTACTGGGTTTCAGTGGTTAAACTTCATGAAAGGCTTAGATTCAGCCTTTTAGCTCTTTTGATGACATGATTAAGCGTGGTACTAAGGTGTACAAGCAGATGAACGAAAGAAACAAGCCTTATAGCTTATCCCATTGTTCTGTTTGTTCTTAGAATCTCATAGGAGTTTCTAATGGTGAAAATGGGGAGTTGTAGCAAGAAGACACATATGGAGGCCTAAATAACACATAATGATTTGAATATGAAGAATCAATGGTTTCATGGACAAAGATTTCGAAATTTTCAAACTGATACACCTAAAACGGAGTCATGAGTCTTTAAGATGCAAATGAGAGTGAATTGAAGTTTTGAAGTGTAAAGGACTTTAATCTCTCACAACTGTTTTGAGAAGTTCAAGAGCCACTACAGAGTGCCTTCAGATGCTCAGATCGGGTTTCAAAGTGATGAAACTTCATTAAAGGATTCGATTCAGCCTTTTAGCTCTCTTGATCACATGCTTGAGCATGGTACTACGGTGTCCAAGCAGCTGAACGAAAGAAACAAGCCGTATAGCTTATCCCATTGTTTTGTTTGTTCTTAGAATCTCATAGGAGTTTCTAATGGTGAAATTGGGGAGTTGTAGCAAGACGACACATATGGAGGCTTAAACAAGACCTATTGGTGTGAATATGAAGATTCATGGCTTTTATGGACAAGGATTTTGAAATTTTCAAGGTGATACACCTAAAACGGAGTTATGACTCTTCAAGAAGCAAATGAGAGTGAATAGAAGTGTTGAAATGTAATCAGAGGACTGTTAATATCTCACAACTGCTTTTGAGAAGTTCAAGAGCCACTACAGAGTGCCATTGTATGCTCTCAGATCGGGTTTCAAAGTGATCAAACTTCATGAAAGGCTTAGATACAGCCTTTTTGCTCTTTGATGACATGATTAAGCATGGTACTAAGGTGTAGAAGCAACGATGAAAGAAACAAGCCTTATAGCTTATCCCATTGTTTGCTTTGTTCCTAGAATCTCATAGGAGTTTCTAATGGTGAATAAGGGGCGTTGTAGCAAGAAGACACATATGGAGGCTTAAACAACACATAATGATTTGAATATGAAGAATCAATGGTTTCATGGACAAAGATTTCGAAATTTTCAAACTGATACACCTAAAACGGAGTCATGAGTCTTTAAGATGCAAATGAGAGTGAATTGAAGTTTTGAAGTGTAGTCAGGACTTTAATCTCTCACAACTCTTTTTGAGAAGTTCAAGAGCCACTACAGAGTGCCTCAGATGCTCAGATCGGGTTTCAAAGTGATGAAACTTCATGAAAGGCTTAGATTCAGCTTTTAGCTCTCTTTGTTGACATGATTAAGCATGCTACTAAGGTGTAGAAGCAGAGCAACGAAAGAAACAAGCATTATAGCTTATCCCATTGTTTTGTTTATTCTTAGAATCTCATAGGAGTTTCTAATGGTGAAATTGGGGAGTTGTAGCAAGACGACACATATGGAGGCTTAAACAAGACCTATTGGTGTCAATATGAAGAATCAATGGTTTCATTGACAAGGATTTTGAAATTTTCAAGGTGACACACCTAAAACAGAGTTATGACTCTTAAAGAAGCAAATGAGAGTGAATAGAAGTGTTGAAATGTAGTCAAAGGACTGTAATATCTCACAACTGTTTTGAGAAGTTCAAGAGCCACTACAGAGTGCCATTTTATGCTCTGTACTGGGTTTCAGTGATCAAACTTCATGAAAGGCTTAGATACAGCTTTTTGCTCTTTTGATGACATGATTAAGCATGGTACTAAGGTGTACAAGCAGATGAACGAAAGAAACAAGCCTTATAGCTTATCCCGTAGTCTTGCCTGTTCTTAGAATCTCATAGGAGTTTCTAATGGTGAAAATGGGTTGTTGTAGCAAGAAGACACATATGGAGGCCTAAATAACACATAATGATTTGAATATGAAGAATCAATGGTTTCATGGACAAAGATTTTGAAATTTTCAAACTGATACACCTAAAACGGAGTCATGAGTCTTTAAGATGCAAATGAGAGTGAATAAAAGTTTTGAAGTGTAGTCAGGACTTTAATCTCTCACAACTCTTTTGAGAAGTTCAAGAGCCACTACAGAGTGCCTCTGTATGCTCTGTACTGGGTTTCAATGATGAAACTTCATGAAAGGCTTAGATTCAGCGTTTTAGCTCTTTGTTGACATGATTAAGCATGCTACTAAGGTGTAGAAGCAGAGCAACGAAAGAAACAAGCATTATAGCTTATCCCATTGTTTTGTTTATTCTTAGAATCTCATAGGAGTTTCTAATGGTGAAATTGGGGAGTTGTAGCAAGACGACACATATGGAGGCTTAAACAAGACCTATTGGTGTCAATATGAAGATTCATTGCTTTTAGGGACACGGATTTTGAAATTTTCAAGCTGATACACCTAAAACAGAGTTATGACTCTTGAAGAAGCAAATGAGAGTGAATAGAAGTGTTGAAATGTAGTCAAAGCACTTCACTATCTCACAACTGTTTTGGTAAGTTCAAGTGCCACTACAGAGTGCCATTTTATGCTCATACGGGTTTCAGTGATCAAACTTCATGAAAGGCTTAGATACAGCTTTTAGCTCTTTTGATGACATGATTAAGCATGGTACTAAGGTGTACAAGCAGATGAACAAAAGAAACAAGCCTTATAGCTTATCCTATTGTTTTGTTAGTTCTTAGAATCTCATAGGAGTTTCTAATGGTGAAAATGGGGAGTTGTAGCAAGAAGACACATATGGAGGCCTAAATAACACATAATGATTTGAATATGAAGAATCAATGGTTTCATGGACAAAGATTTCGAAATTTTCAAACTGATACACCTAAAACGGAGTCATGACTCTTTAAGATGCAAATGAGAGTGAATTGAAGTTTTGAAGTGTTGTCAGGACTTTAATCTCTCACAACTCTTTTGAGAAGTTCAAGAGCCACTACAGAGTGCCTCTCAGTAGCTCAGACTGGGTTTCAAAGTGATGAAACTTCATGAAAGGCTTAGATTCAGCCCTTTAGCTCTCTTGTTGACATGATTAAGCATGCTACTAAGGTGTAGAAGCAGAGCAACGAAAGAAACAAGCATTATAGCTTATCCCATTGTTTTGTTTATTCTTAGAATCTCATAGGAGTTTCTAATGGTGAAATTGGGGAGTTGTAGCAAGAAGACACATATGGAGGCTTAAACAACACCTATTGATGTGAATATGAAGATTCATTGGTTTCAGGGACAAGGATTTTGAAATTTTCAAGCTGATACACCTAAAACAGAGTTATGACTCTTGAAGAAGCAAATGAGAGTGAATAGAAGTGTTGAAATGTAGTCAGAGGACTTTAATATCTCACAACTGTTTTGAGAAGTTCAAGAGCCACTACAGAGTGCCATTGTATGCTCTGTACTGGGTTTCAGTGATCAAACTTCATGAAAGGCTTAGATTCAGCCTTTTAGCTCTCTTGATGACATGATTAAGCATGCTACTAAGGTGTACAAGCAGATGAACGAAAGAAACAAGCCTTATAGCTTATCCCATTGTTCTGTTTGTTCTTAGAATCTCATAGGAGTTTCTAATGGTGAAAATGGGGAGTTGTAGCAAGAAGACACATATAGAGGCTTAAACAACACCTATTGATGTGAATATGAAGAATCATTGGTTTCAGGGACAGAGATTTTGAAATTTTCAAGCTGATACATCTAAAACCGAGTTATGACTCTTGAAGAAGCAAATGAGAGTGAATAGAAGTGTTGAAATGTAGTCAGAGGACTTTAATATCTCACAACTGTTTTGAGAAGTTCAAGAGCCACTACAGAGTGCCATTGTATGCTCTGTACTGGGTTTCAGTGATCAAACTTCATGAAAGGCTTAGATTCAGCCTTTTAGCTCTCTTCATGACATGATTAAGCATGCTACTAAGGTGTACAAGCAGATGAACGAAAGAAACAAGCCTTATCGCTTATCCCATTGTTCTGTTTGTTCTAAGAATCTCATAGGAGTTTCTAATGGTGAAAATGGGGAGTTGTAGCAAGAAGATACATATAGAGGCTTAAACAACACCTATTGATGTGAATATGAAGTATCATTGGTTTCAGGGACAAGGATTTTGAAATTTTCAAGCTGATACACCTAAAACAGAGTTATGACTCTTGAAGAAGTAAATGAGAGTGAATAGAAGTGTTGAAATGTAACAGGACTTTAATATCTCACAACTGTTTTGAGAAGTTCAAGAGCCACTACAGAGTGCCTCAGATGCTCAGACTGGGTTTCAATGATGAAACTTCATGAAAGGATTAGATTCAGCGTTTTAGCTCTCTTGATGACATGATTAAGCATGCCACTAAGGTGTCGAAGCAGAGCAATGAAAGAAACAAGCATTATAGCTTATCCTATTGTTTTGTTTATTCTTAGAATCTCATAGGAGTTTCTTATGGTGAAAATGAGGAGTTGTAGCAAGAAGACACATATGGAGGCTTAAACAAGACCTATTGGTGTCAATATGAAGATTCATTGCTTTTAGGGACACGGATTTTGAAATTTTCAAGCTGATACACCTAAAACAGAGTTATGACTCTTGAAGAAGCAAATGAGAGTGAATAGAAGTGTTGAAATGTAGTCAAAGGACTTTAATATCTCACAACTGTTTTGAGAAGTTCAAGAGCCACTACAGAGTGCCATTTTATGCTCTGTACTGGGTTTCAGTAATCAAACTTCATGAAAGGCTTAGATTCAGCCTTTTAGCTCTTTTGATGACATGATTAAGCGTGGTACTAAGGTGTACAAGCAGATGAACGAAAGAAACAAGCCTTAGAGCTTATCCCATTGTTCTGTTTGTTCTTAGAATCTCATAGGAGTTTCTAATGGTGCAAATGGGGAGTTGTAGTAAGAAGACACATATGGAGGCCTAAACAACACCTAATGATTTAAATACGAAGAATCAATGGTTTCATGGACAAGGATTTTGAAATTTTCAAACTGATACACCTAAAACGGAGTTATACTCTTTAAGAAGCAAATGAGAGTGATTAGAAGTTTTGAAGTGTAGTCAGAGGACTTTAATCTCTCACAACTCTTTTGAGAAGTTCAAGAGCCACTACAGAGTGCCTCTGTATGCTCTGTACTGGGTTTCAATGATGAAACTTCATGAAAGGCTTAGATTCAGCGTTTTAGCTCTCTTGTTGACATGATTAAGCATGCTACTAAGGTGTAGAAGCAGAGCAACGAAAGAAACAAGCCTTATAGCTTATCCCATTGTTCTGTTTGTTCTTAGAATCTCATCGGAGTTTCCAATGGTGAAAATGGGGAGTTGTAGCAAGAAGAAACATATAGAGGCTTAAACAACACCTATTGATGTGAATATGAAGAATCATTGGTTTCAGGGACAAGGATTTTGAAATTTTCATGCTGATACACCTAAAACAGAGTTATGACTCATGAAGAAACAAATGAGAGTGAATAGAAGTGTTGAAATGTAGTTAGAGGACTTTAATATCTCACAACTGTTTTGAGAAGTTCAAGATCCACTACAGAGTGTCATTGTATGCTCTGTACTGGGTTTCAGTGATCAAACTTCATGAAAGGCTTAGATTCAGCCTTTTAGCTCTCTTGATGACATGATTAAGCATGCTACTAAGGTGTACAAGCAGTAAACGAAAGAAACAAGCCTTATAGCTTATCCCATTGTTCTGTTTGTTCTTAGAATCTCATAGGAGTTTCTAATGGTGAAAATGGGGAGTTGTAGCAAGAAGACACATATAAAGGCTTAAACAACACCTATTGATGTGAATATGAAGAATCAATGGTTTCATGGACAAGGATTTTGAAATTTTCATGCTGATACACCTAAAACAGAGTTATGACTCTTGAAGAAGCAAATGAGAGTGAATAGAAGTTTTGAAGTGTAGTCAGAGGACTTTAATCTCTTACAACTGTTTTGAGAAGTTCAAGAGCCACTACAGAGTGCCATTGTATGCTCTGTACTGGGTTTCAGTGATCAAACTTCGTGAAAGGCTTAGACGCAGCCTTTTAGCTCTCTTGATGACATGATTAAACATGCTACTAAGGTGTAGAAGCAGATCAACGAAAGAAACAAGCGTTATAGCTTATCCTATTATTCTGTTCGTTCTTAGAATCCCATAGGAGTTTCTAATGGTGAAAATGGGGAGTTTTAACCAGAAGACACATATGGAGGCTTAAACAAGACTTATTGGTGTCAATATGAAGATTCATTGGTTTCAAGGACAAGGATTTTGAAATTTTCAAGCTGATACACCTAAAACAGAGTTATGACTCTTGAAGAAGCAAATGAGAGTGAATAGAAGTGTTGAAATGTAGTCAGAGGACTTTAATATCTCACAACTGTTTTGAGAAGTTCAAGAGCCACTACAGAGTGCCATTGTATGCTCTGTACTGGGTTTCAGTGATCAAACTTCATGAAAGGCTTAGATTCAGCCTTTTAGCTCTCTTGATGACATGATTAAGCATGCTACTAAGGTGTACAAGCAGATGAACGAAAGAAACAAGCCTTATAGCTTATCCCATTGTTCTGTTTGTTCTTAGAATCTCATAGGAGTTTCTAATGGTGAAAATGGGGAGTTGTAGCAAGAAGACACATATAAAGGCTTAAACAACACCTATTAATGTGAATATGAAGAATCAATGGTTTCATGGACAAGGATTTTGAAATTTTCAAGCTGATACACCTAAAACGGAGTTATGACTCATGAAGAAGCAAATGAGAGTGAATAGAAGTGTTGAAGTGTAATCAAAGGGCTTTAATATCTCACAACTGTTTTGAGAAGTTCAAGAGCCACTACAGAGTGCCATTGTATGCTCTGTACTGGGTTTCAGTGATCAAACTTCATGAAAGGCTTAGATTCAGCCTTTTAGCTCTCTTGATGACATGATTAAGCATGCTACTAAGGTGTAGAAGCAGATCAACGAAAGAAACAAGCGTTATAGCTTATCCCATTGTTCTGTTTGTTCTTAGAATCTCATAGGAGTTTCTAATGGTGAAAATGGGGAGTTGTAGCAAGAAGACACATATAGAGGCTTAAACAACACCTATTGATGTGAATATGAAGAATCAATGGTTTCATGGACAAGGATTTTGAAATTTTCAAGCTGATACACCTAAAACGGAGTTATGACTCTTTAAGAAGCAAATGAGAGTGAATAGAAGTTTTGAAGTGTAGTCAGAGGACTTTAATATCTCACAACTGTTTTGTGAAGTTCAAGATCCACTACAGAGTGCCTCAGTATGCTCAGATCGGGTTTCAAAGTGATGAAACTTCATGAAAGGATTAGATTCCGCCTTTTAGCTATCTTGATGACATGATTAAGCATGCTACTAAGGTGTAAGAGAGAAACGAAAGAAACAAGCATTATAGCTTATCCCACAGTTCTGTTAGTTCTTAGAATCTCATAGGAGTTTCTAATGGTGAAATTGGGGAGTTGTAGCAAGACGACACATATGGAGGCTTAAACAAGACCTATTGGTGTCAATATGAAGAATCAATGGTTTCATGGACAAGGATTTTGAAATTTTCAAGCTGATACACCTAAAACGGAGTTATGACTCATGAAGAAGCAAATGAGAGTGAATAGAAGTGTTGAAGTGTAATCAAAGGGCTTTAATATCTCACAACTGTTTTGAGAAGTTCAAGAGCCACTACAGAGTGCCATTGTATGCTCTGTACTGGGTTTCAGTGATCAAACTTCATGAAAGGCTTAGATTCAGCCTTTTAGCTCTCTTGATGACATGATTAAGCATGCTACTAAGGTGTACAAGCAGATGAACGAAAGAAACAAGCCTTATAGCTTATCCCATTGTTCTGTTTGTTCTTAGAATCTCATCGGAGTTTCTAATGGTGAAAATGGGGAGTTGTAGCAAGAAGACACATATAGAGGCTTAAACAACACCTATTGATGTGAATATGAAGAATCAATGGTTTCATGGACAAAGATTTCGAAATTTTCAAACTGATACACCTAAAACGGAGTCATGATTCTTGAAGAAGCAAATGAGAGTGAATAGAAGTGTTGAAATGTAGTCAAAGGACTGTAATATCTCACAACTATTTTGAGAAGTTCAAGAGCCACTACAGAGTGCCTCTGTATGCTCTATACTGGGTTTCAGTGATGAAACTTCATGAAAGGCTTAGATTCAGCGTTTTAGCTCTCTTGTTGACATGATTAAGCATGCTACTAAGGTGTAGAAGCAGAGCAACGAAAGAAACAAGCATTATAGCTTATCCCATTGTTTTGTTTGTTCTTAGAATCTCATAGGAGTTTCTAATGGTGAAATTGGGGAGTTGTAGCAAGACGACACATATGGAGGCTTAAACAAGACCTATTGGTGTCAATATGAAGATTCATTGGTCTCAAGGACAAGGATTTTGAAATTTTCATGCTGATACACCTAAAACAGAGTTATGACTCTTGAAGAAGCAAATGAGAGTGAATAGAAGTGTTGAAATGTAGTTGAGGACTTTAATATCTCACAACTGTTTTGAAAAGTTCAAGAGCCACTACAGAGTGCCATTGTATGCTCTATACTGGGTTTCAGTGATCAAACTTCATGAAAGGCTTAGATTCAGCCTTTTAGCTCTCTTGATGACATGATTAAGTATGGTACGAAGGTGTAGAAGCAGATGAACGAAAGAAACAAGCCTCATAGCTTATCCCATTGTTTGCTTGTTTCTAGAATCTCATAGGAGTTTCTAATGGTGAAAATGGGGAGTTGTAGCAAGAAGACACACATGAAGGCCTAAATAACACCTAATGATGTGAATATGAAGAATCAATGGTTTCATGGACAAAGATTTTGAAATTTTCAAACCGATACACCTAAAACGGAGTCATGAGCTTTAAGATGCAAATGAGAGTGAATTGAAGTTTTGAAGTGTAGTCAAGGACTTTAATCTCTCACAACTGTTTTGAGAAGTTCAAGAGCCACTCACAGAGTGCCTCTGTATGCTCAGATCGGGTTTCAGTGATCAAACTACATTAAAGTCTTAGATTCAGCCTTTTAGCCCTCTTGATGACATGATTATGCATGCTACTAAGGTATAGAAGCTGATCGACGAAAGAAACAAGCCTTATACTTTATCCCATTATTCTGGTCCTTCTTAGAATCCCATAGGAGTTTCTAATGGTGAAAATGGGGAGTTTTAACCAGAAGACACATATGGAGGCTTAAAGAAGACCTATTGGTGTCAATATGAAGATTCATTGGTTTCAAGGACAAGGATTTTGAAATTTTCAAGCTGATACACCTAAAACGGAGTTATGACTCATGAAGAAGCAAATGAGAGTGAATAGAAGTGTTGAAGTGTAATCAAAGGGCTTTAATATCTCACAACTGTTTTGAGAAGTTCAAGAGCCACTACAGAGTGCCATTGTATGCTAGATCGGGTTTCAGTGATCAAACTTCATGAAAGGCTTAGATTCAGCCTTTTAGCTCTCTTGATGACATGATTAAGCATGCTACTAAGGTGTACAAGCAGATGAACGAAAGAAACAAGCCTTATAGCTTATCCCATTGTTCTGTTTGTTCTTAGAATCTCATAGGAGTTTCTAATGGTGAAAATGGGGAGTTGTAGCAAGAAGACACATATGGAGGCCTAAATAACACCTATTGATGTGAATATGAAGAATCAATGCTTTCATTTCCAAAGATTTTGAAATTTTCAAGCTGATACACCTAAAACAGAGTTATGACTCTTGAAGAAGCAAATGAGAGTGAATAGAAGTGTTGAAATGTAGTCAGAGGACTTTAATATCTCACAACTGTTTTGAGAAGTTCAAGAGCCACTACAGAGTGCCATTGTATGCTCTGTACTGGGTTTCGGTGATCAAACTTCATGAAAGGCTTAGATTCAGCCTTCTAGCTCTCTTGATGACATGATTAAGCATGCTACTAAGGTGTATAAGCAGATGGACGAAAGAAACAAGCCTTATAGCTTATCCCATTGTTTTGTTTGTTCTTAGAATCTCATAGGAGTTTCTAATGGTGAAAATGGGGAGTTGTAGCAAGAAGACACATATAGAGGCTTAAACAACACCTATTGATGTGAATATGAAGAATCATTGGTTTCAGGGACAAGGATTTTGAAATTTTCAAGCTGATACACCTAAAACAGAGTTATGACTCTTGAAGAAGCAAATGAGAGTGAATAGAAGTGTTGAAATGTAGTCAGAGGACTTTAATATCTCACAACTGTTTTGAGAAGTTCAAGAGCCACTACAGAGTGCCATTGTATGCTCTGTATTGGGTTTCAGTGATCAAACTTCATGAAAGGCTTAGATTCAGCCTTTTAGCTCTCTTGATGACATGATTAAGCATGCTACTAAGGTGTAGAACCAGATCAACGAAAGAAACAGGCGTTATAGCTTATCCCATTGTTCTGTTTGTTCTTAGAATCTCATAGGAGTTTCTAATGGCGAAAATGGGGAGTTGTTGCAAGAAGACACATATAAAGGCTTAAACAACACCTATTAATGTGAATATGAAGAATTAATGGTTTCATGGACAAGGATTTTGAAATTTTCAAGATGATACACCTAAAACGGAGTTATGACTCTTGAAGAAGCAAATGCGAGAGTGAATAGAAGTGTTGAAGTGTAATCAAAGGGCTTTAATATCTCACAACTGTTTTGAGAAGTTCAAGAGCCACTACAGAGTGCCATTGTATGCTCTGTATTGGGTTTCAGTGATCAAACTTTATGAAAGGCTTAGATTCAGCCTTTTAGCTCACTTGATGACATTATTAAGCATGCTACTAAGGTGTATAAGCAGATGGATGAAAGAAACAAGCCTTATAGCTTATCCCATTGTTTTGTTTGTTCTTAGAATCTCATAGGAGTTTCTAATGGTGAAAATGGGGAGTTGTAGCAAGAAGACACATATAGAGGCTTAAACAACACCTATTGATGTGAATATGAAGAATCATTGGTTTCATTGACAAGGATTTGGCCATTTTCAAGCTGATTCACCTAAAACGGAGTCATGAGTCTTTAAGATGCAAATGAGAGTGAATTGAAGTTTTGAAGTGTAGTCAGGACTTTAATCTCTCACAACTCTTTTGAGAAGTTCAAGAGCCACTACAGAGTGCCTCTGTATGCTCTGTACTGGGTTTCAGTGATGAAACTTCATGAAAGGCTTAGATTCAGCCTTTTAGCTCTCTTGATGACATGATTAAGCATGCTACTAAGGTGTAGAAGCAGAGCAACGAAAGAAACAAGCATTATAGCTTATCCCATAGTTCTGTTAGTTCTAGGAATCTCATAGGAGTTTCTAATGGTGAATTAGGGGGGTTGTAGCAAGAAGACACATATGGAGGCTTAAACAAGACCTATTGGTGTGAATATGAAGAATCAATGGTTTCATGGACAAGGATTTTGAAATTTTCAAGCTGATATACCTAAAACGGAGTTATGACTCTTTAAGAAGCAAATGAGAGTGAATAGAAGTTTTGAAGTGTAGTCAGAGGACTTTAATCTCTTACAACTGTTTTGAGAAGTTCAAGAGCCACTACAGAGTGCCATTGTATGCTCTGTATTGGGTTTCAGTGATCAAACTACATGAAACGCTTAGATTCAGCCTTTTAGCTGTCTTGATGACATGATTAAGCATGCTACTAAGGTGTACAAGATTATGAACGAAAGAAACAAGCCTTATAGCTTATCCCATTGTTCTGTTTGTTCTTAGAATCTCATAGGAGTTTCTAATGGTGAAAATGGGGAGTTGTAGCAAGAAGACACATATAGAGGCTTAAACAACACCTATTGATGTGAATATGAAGAATCAATGGTTTCATGGACAAAGATTTCGAAATTTTCAAACTGATACACCTAAAACGGAGTCATGAGTCTTTAAGATGCAAATGAGAGTGAATTGAAGTTTTGAAGTGTAGTCAGGACTTTAATCTCTCACAACTCTTTTGAGAAGTTCAAGAGCCACTACAGAGTGCCATTGTTTGCTCTCTCCTGGGTTTGAGTGATCAAACTTCATGAAAGGCTTAGATTCAGCCTTTTAGCTCTCTTGATGACATGATTAAGCATGCTACTAAGGTGTACAAGCAGATGAACGAAAGAAACAAGCGTTATAGCTTATCCCATTGTTCTGTTTGTTCTTAGAATCTCATAGGAGTTTCTAATGGTGAAAATGGGAAGTTGTAGCAAGAAGACACATATAGAGGCTTAAACAACACCTATTGATGTGAATATGAAGAATCATTGGTTTCAGGGACAGAGATTTTGAAATTTTCAAGCTGATACATCTAAAACCGAGTTATGACTCTTGAAGAAGCAAATGAGAGTGAATAGAAGTGTTGAAATGTAGTCAGAGGACTTTAATATCTCACAACTGTTTTGAGAAGTTCAAGATCCACTACAGAGTGCCATTGTATGCTCTGTACTGGGTTTCAGTGATCAAACTTCATGAAAGGCTTAGATTCAGCCTTTTAGCTCTCTTGATGACATGATTAAGCATGCTACTAAGGTGTACAAGCAGATGAACGAAAGAAACAAGCCTTATAGCTTATCCCATTGTTCTGTTTGTTCTTAGAATCTCATAGGAGTTTCTAATGGTGAAAATGGGGAGTTGTAGCAAGAAGACACATATAGAGGCTTAAACAACACCTATTGATGTGAATATGAAGAATCAATGGTTTCATTGACAAGGATTTGGCCATTTTCAAGCTGATTCACCTATAAACGGAGTCATGAGTCTTTAAGATGCAAATGAGAGTGAATTGAAGTTTTGAAGTGTAACAGAGGACTTTAATCTCTCACAACTGTTTTGAGAAGTTCAAGAGCCACTACAGAGTGCCATTGTATGCTGTCATCGGGTTTCGGTGATCAAACTTCATGAAAGGCTTAGATTCAGCCTTCTAGCTCTCTTGATGACATGATTAAGCATGCTACTAAGGTGTATAAGCAGATGGACGAAAGAAACAAGCGTTATAGCTTATCCTATTGTTCTGTTTATTCTTAGAATCTCATAGGAGTTTCTAATGGTGATAATGGGAATTTGTAGCAAGAAGACACATATAGAGGCTTAAACAACACCTATTGATGTGAATATGAAGAATCATTGGTTTCAGGGACAGAGATTTTGATATTTTCAACCTGATACACCTAAAACGGAGTCATGACTTTTAAGAAGCAAATGAGAGTGAATAGAAGTGTTTGAAGTGTAGTCAGGACTTTAATATCTCACAACTGTTTTGAGAAGTTCAAGAGCTACCACAGAGTGCCTCTCGTATGCTCTATACTGGGTTTCAGTGATCAAACTTCATGAAAGGCTTAGATTCAGCCTTTTAGCTCTCTTGATGACATGATTAAGCATGCTACTAAGGTGTAGAAGCAGATCAACGAAAGAAACAAGCGTTATAGCTTATCCCATTGTTCTGTTTGTTCTTAGAATCTCATAGGAGTTTCTAATGGTGAAAATGGGAATTTGTAGCAAGAAGACACATATAGAGGCTTAAACAACACCTATTGATGTGAATATGAAGTATCATTGGTTTCAGGGACAAGGATTTTGAAATTTTCAAGCTGATACACCTAAAACAGAGTTATGACTCTTGAAGAAGCAAATGAGAGTGAATAGAAGTGTTGAAATGTAGTCAGAGGACTTTAATATCTCACAACTGTTTTGAGAAGTTCAAGAGCCACTACAGAGTGCCATTGTATGCTCTGTACTGGGTTTCAGTGATCAAACTTCATGAAAGGCTTAGATTCAGCCTTTTAGCTCTCTTGATGACATGATTAAGCATGCTACTAAGGTGTACAAGCAGATGAACGAAAGAAACAAGCCTTATAGCTTATCCCATTGTTCTGTTTGTTCTTAGAATCTCATAGGAGTTTCTAATGGTGAAAATGGGGAGTTGTAGCAAGAAGACACATATAAAGGCTTAAACAACACCTATTGATGTGAATATGAAGAATCAATGGTTTCATGGACAAGGATTTTGAAATTTTCATGCTGATACACCTAAAACAGAGTTATGACTCTTGAAGAAGCAAATGAGAGTGAATAGAAGTGTTGAAATGTAGTTAGAGGACTTTAATATCTCACAACTGTTTTGAGAAGTTCAAGAGCCACTACAGAGTGCCATTGTATGCTCTGTACTGGGTTTCAGTGATCAAACTTCATGAAAGGCTTAGATTCAGCCTTTTAGCTCTCTTGATGACATGATTAAGCATGCTACTAAGGTGTACAAGCAGATGAACGAAAGAAACAAGCCTTATAGCTTATCCCATTGTTCTGTTTGTTCTTAGAATCTCATAGGAGTTTCTAATGGTGAAAATGGGGAGTTGTAGCAAGAAGACACATATGGAGGCTTAAACAACACCTATTGATGTGAATATGAAGAATCAATGGTTTCATGGACAAAGATTTTGAAATTTTCAAACTTATACACCTAAAACGGAGTCATGACTCTTTAAGATGCAAATGAGAGTGAATTGATGTTTTGAAGTGTAGTCAGGACTTTAATCTCTCACAACTGTTTTGAGAAGTTCAAGAGCCACTACAGAGTGCCTCTGTATGCTCTCAGATCGGGTTTCAAAGTGATGAAACTTCATGAAAGGCTTAGATTCAGCGTTTTAGCTCTCTTGTTGACATGATTAAGCATGCTACTAAGGTGTAGAAGCAGAGCAACGAAAGAAACAAGCATTATAGCTTATCCCATTGTTTTGTTTATTCTTAGAATCTCATAGGAGTTTCTAATGGTGAAATTGGGGAGTTGTAGCAAGACGACACATATGGAGGCTTAAACAACACCTATTGATGTGAATATGAAGATTCATTGGTTTCAGGGATAAGGATTTTGAAATTTTCAAGCTGATACACCTAAAACATAGTTATGACTCTTGAAGAAGCAAATGAGAGTGAATAGAAGTGTTGAAATGTAGTCATAGGACTTTAATATCTCACAACTGTTTTGAGAAGTTCAAGAGCCACTACAGAGTGCAATTGTATGCTCTGTACTGGGTTTCAGTGATCAAACTTCATGAAAGGCTTAGATACAGCTTTTTGCTCTTTTGATGACATGATTAAGCATGGTACTAAGGTGTACAAGCAGATGAACGAAAGAAACAAGCCTTATAGCTTATCCCATTGTTCTGTTTGTTCTTAGAATCTCATAGGAGTTTCTAATGGTGAAAATGGGGAGTTGTAGCAAGAAGACACATATGGAGGCCTAAATAACACATAATGATTTGAATATGAAGAATCAATGGTTTCATGGACAAAGATTTCGAAATTTTCAAAATGATACACCTAAAACGGAGTCATGACTCTTTAAGATGCAAATGAGAGTGAATTGAAGTTTTGAAGTGTAGTCAGGACTTTAATATCTCACAACTCTTTTGAGAAGTTCAAGAGCCACTATAGAGTGCCTCTGTATGCTCTGTACTGGGTTTCAGTGATGAAACTTTATGAAAGGCTTAGATTCAGCGTTTTAGCTCTCTTGTTGACATGATTAAGCATGCTACTAAGGTGTAGAAGCAGAGCAACGAAAGAAACAAGCATTATAGCTTATCCCATTGTTTTGTTTATTCTTAGAATCTCATAGGAGTTTCTAATGGTGAAATTGGGGAGTTGTAGCAAGACGACACATATGGAGGCTTAAACAAGACCTATTGGTGTCAATATGAAGATTCATTGCTTTTAGGGACACGGATTTTGAAATTTTCAAGGTGATACACCTAAAACAGAGTTATGACTCTTGAAGAAGCAAATGAGAGTGAATAGAAGTGTTGAAATGTAGTCAAAGGACTGTAATATCTCACAACTGTTTTGAGAAGTTCAAGAGCCACTACAGAGTGCCATTTTATGCTCTGTACTGGGTTTCAGTGATCAAACTTCATGAAAGGCTTAGATACAGCTTTTTGCTCTTTTGATGACATGATTAAGCATGGTACTAAGGTGTACAAGCAGATGAACGAAAGAAACAAGCCTTATAGATTATCCCATTGTTCTGTTCGTTCTTAGAATCTCATAGGAGTTTCTAATGGTGAAAATGGGGAGTTGTAGCAAGAAGACACATATGGAGGCCTAAATAACACATAATGATTTGAATATGAAGAATCAATGGTTTCATGGACAAAGATTTCGAAATTTTCAAACTGATACACCTAAAACGGAGTCATGAGACTTTAAGATGCAAATGAGAGTGAATTGAAGTTTTGAAGTGTAGTCAAGACTTTAATCTCTCACAACTCTTTTGAGAAGTTCAAGAGCCACAACAGAGTGCCTCTGTATGCTCTGTACTGGGTTTCAGTGATGAAACTTCATGAAAGGCTTAGATTCAGCATTTTTAGCTCTCTTGTTGACATGATTAAGCATGCTATTAAGGTGTAGAAGCAGAGCAACGAAAGAAACAAGCATTATAGCTTATCCCATTGTTTTGTTTATTCTTAGAATCTCATAGGAGTTTCTAATGGTGAAATTGGGGAGTTGTAGCAAGACGACACATATGGAGGCTTAAACAAGACCTATTGGTGTCAATATGAAGATTCATTGCTTTTAGGGACACGGATTTTGAAATTTTCAAGGTGATACACCTAAAACAGAGTTATGACTCTTGAAGAAGCAAATGAGAGTGAATAGAAGTGTTGAAATGTAGTCAAAGGACTTTAATCTCTCACAACTGTTTTGAGAAGTTCAAGAGCCACTACAGAGTGCCATTTTATGCTCTGTACTGGGTTTCAGTGATCAAACTTCATGAAAGGCTTAGATACAGCTTTTTGCTCTTTTGATGACATGATTAAGCATGGTACTAAGGTGTACAAGCAGATGAACGAAAGAAACAAGCCTTATAGCTTATCCCATTGTTCTGTTTGTTCTTAGAATCTCATAGGAGTTTCTAATGGTGAAAATGGGGAGTTGTAGCAAGAAGACACATATGGAGGCCTAAATAACACATAATGATTTGAATATGAAGAATCAATGGTTTCATGGACAAAGATTTCGAAATTTTCAAACTGATACACCTAAAACGGAGTCATGAGTCTTTAAGATGCAAATGAGAGTGAATTGAAGTTTTGAAGTGTAGTCAGGACTTTAATCTCTCACAACTGTTTTGAGAAGTTCAAGAGCCACTACAGAGTGCCTCTGTATGCTCTGTACTGGGTTTCAGTGATGAAACTTCATGAAAGGCTTAGATTCAGCGTTTTAGCTCTCTTGTTGACATGATTAAGCATGGTACTAAGGTGTACAAGCAGATGAACGAAAGAAACAAGCCTTATAGCTTATCCCATTGTTCTGTTTGTTCTTAGAATCTCATAGGAGTTTCTAATGGTGAAATTGGGGAGTTGTAGCAAGACGACACATATGGAGGCTTAAACAAGACCTATTGGTGTCAATATGAAGATTCATTGCTTTTAGGGACACGGATTTTGAAATTTTCAAGGTGATACACCTAAAACAGAGTTATGACTCTTGAAGAAGCAAATGAGAGTGAATAGAAGTGTTGAAATGTAGTCAAAGGACTGTAATATCTCACAACTGTTTTGAGAAGTTCAAGAGCCACTACAGAGTGCCATTTTATGCTCTGTACTGGGTTTCAGTGATCAAACTTCATGAAAGGCTTAGATACAGCTTTTTGCTCTTTTGATGACATGATTAAGCATGGTACTAAGGTGTACAAGCAGATGAACGAAAGAAACAAGCCTTATAGCTTATCCCATTGTTCTGTTTGTTCTTAGAATCTCATAGGAGTTTCTAATGGTGAAAATGGGGAGTTGTAGCAAGAAGACACATATGGAGGCCTAAATAACACATAATGATTTGAATATGAAGAATCAATGGTTTCATGGACAAAGATTTTGAAATTTTCAAACTGATACACCTAAAACGGAGTCATGAGTCTTTAAGATGCAAATGAGAGTGAATTGAAGTTTTGAAGTGTAGTCAGGACTTTAATCTCTCACAACTCTTTTGAGAAGTTCAAGAGCCACTACAGAGTGCCTCTGTATGCTCTGTACTGGGTTTAAGTAAAGGATGAAACTTCATGAAAGGCTTAGATTCAGCCTTTTAGCTCTCTTTGTTGACATGATTAAGCATGCTACTAAGGTGTAGTAAGAGCAACTAAAGAAACAAGCATTATAGCTTATCCCACTGTTTTGTTTATTCTTAGAATCTCATAGGAGTTTCTAATGGGGAAATTGGGGAGTTGTAGCAAGACGACACATACGGAGGCTTAAACAAGACCTAGTGGTGTCAATATGAAGAGTCATTGCTTTTAGTGGACACGGATTTTGAAATTTTCAAGCTGATATACCTAAAAACAGAGTTATGACTCTTGAAGAAGCAAATGAGAGTGAATAGAAGTGTTGAAATGTAGTCAAAGGACTGTAATATCTCACAACTGTTTTGAGAAGTTCAAGAGCCACTACAGAGTGCCATTTTATGCTCTGTACTGGGTTTCAGTGATCAAACTTCATGAAAGGCTTAGATACAGCTTTTTGCTCTTTTGATGATGATGCGATCCTCCCAAGGATTCGACACTTTCGAGTAGTGGAAATGGATAGATGGATAGATGATGGATCGGATGGTCACACAAGAGTTGCGGAAGGCTCTTGATACACCTCAATGCCTCCTAGGATATGACACACCTAGACAAGACAAGGTTTGATTCCCCGGATATGACACACCGAGACGAATCAGAATGATTGTTGGATATTACTCACCAAGCAATCGAAAGTTCTAAAAGAACTAAAGAGATTCACCCTAAAATATGTTGAAAAGAAAGTTGATTGATTATTTGTGAAGGTCTAGGCATGCTTATATAGCACAAGAAAGTAGAAAATATCTAAACACACTTAAATGCTGAAAATAAAATAAAATTACTAAAAATACTAAAAATGCTTGAAAATATCTCTTCCTTCTTCAGCTTCCACGAAATTAAGTCTTTATTTGGGCCAAGAGAACTTTTGTGGGCTTTGGATAGGTTCTCTCATGGACTTGATAAATAAGTGATCTAATTTGCCTCATTAAAACCTTCCTTTGGAAAAACCCATTGGGAAAAACCCAAAGGTTAGGAAAAAGAGTACAAATGGATTACCCTCTTTGTTAATCCATTTGAGAAAGTGTTGCCATCAGCATATTCTGATATCCAATGTACTTTGTGAAATCCTTAGATGCTTGATGATTGCGCACTTGAGTGAGAAGTCCATTGATTGAATTCTGAAGTGCCTTGGCTTTTGCTCTTGTCATAGGTCCACTTGGTATAACCAATAAATCCTCAACTCCATGTATGCTCTCCTCAGGTTCATGCTGCATTTGATTGTTCTCCATGATCACATCATCCCCCTCTTCTTGAAAAGGATTTGACCTCAAATCGTGTTCATCTGCAACAAAGGGAATTAAGTCAGCAACATTAAAACTAGAACTCACTTTGTACTTACCTTGTAGATCAAGTTGGTAAGCATTATCACTGATCCTCTTTGTGACTCGGAATGGTCCATCAATTCTTGGTTTCAGTTTGGACTTCCTTTCAGCTGGAAATCTTTCTTTCCTCAAATGTATCCACACTAGGTCTCCTTCTTCAAAGATCTTCTTATGCCGGCCCTTGTTGGCATATTTTTCATATTGTTTGGTTTTCTCCTCTATGTTCTTCCGAGCTTTCTCATGGATCTGTTTAATAAGTTCAGCTTTCCTTTTCCCATCTATGCTTGCTCTCTTTCACTCAAAGGTAAAGGGTTAGATCCAAAGGAGAAATAGGATTAAATCCATAGACAATTTCGAATGGAGAAAACTTTGTAGCTGAATGCATTGACGCGATTATATGCAAATTCAACATGCGGCAAACAATCTTCCCAAGTTTTCAAGTTCTTTTTGATCAAGGCACGTAAAAGAGTAGACAAAGTTCTGTTCACAACTTCAGTTTGCCCATCAGATTGAGGATGACAAGTAGTTGAAAATAACAACCTAGTTCCTAGCTTAGACCAAAGTGTTTTCCAAAAGTAGCTCAAGAACTTAGTGTCCCTATCACTAACAATAGTTCTGGGCATGCCATGAATCCTAACTATCTCTTTAAAGAACAAGTTAGCTACATGAGAAGCATCATCAGCTTTTATGACAAGCAATGAAATGTGCCATCTTAGAAAACCTATCAACAACAACAAAGATGGAGTCCTTTCCAGTCCTAGTTCTAGGCAATCCAAGCACAAAATCCATAGATAGGTCATTCCAGGGCTGAGTAGGGATGCGTGTACAAACCTTGAGACTGTACCTTTTGATTTGGCTTGTTTGCAAGTGACACATCTTCCGCAGACTCTCTCCACATCTCTCTCTTATATGCGCCAATAGAAATGCTCTTGCAGTACTTTGTGAGTCTTAGCAATTCCAAAATGTCCCATTAAGCCTCCTCCATGTGCTTCCCTAACTAGCAAATCTCTCAGAGCAATTAGGCACACACAAACGATTTTCAAAAAATAAGAATCCTTCATGCCTAAAATACTTTCCAAAAGCAAATTTAACACAAGACTTGTAAATTTCTTGAAATTCAGAATCAGTCTCAGATAAATCCTTTAGTTGCTCAAAACCTAACAACGTAGCATCCAAGGTAGTTTTCAAAACATACCTCCGAGATATGTCACCGGCAACAATATTTTCGTTACCTTTGTTGTCCTTGATTACATACGGAAATGTTTCAATAAACTCTATCCACCTAGCATGCCGCTTTGTTAAGCTTTTGCTGACCTTTCAAATGCTTTAAGGACTCATGATCAGTATGGATGACTAACTCCTTTAGGCCATAGGTAGGCTGCCATGTTTGCAAAGCCCGGATCAAGGCATACAACTCCTTGTCATAGGTTGGATAGTTCAAAGTGGCTCCTCCAAGCTTCTCACTAAAAAAGGCAATTGGCTTTCTTCTCTTGCATCAAAACCGCACTAATACCTACACCAGATGCATCACATTCAATTTCAAAAGTTTTCATAAAATCTGTAAAGACAAAGGGGTGCATTGGTAAGTTTCTCCTTCAAGGTTTGGAATGCTTTTTTCTTGTGCTTCTTCCCATTTGAATCCCACACTTTTCTTGATCACTTCAGTACGTGGAGCAGCTATGGTGCTAAAATCTTTCCCAATTCTCCTATAGACTCCAGCAAGTCCATGGAAACTCCTCACTTTACCACAAGATCTAGGACTTGGCCATTCACGGATAGCTCTCACTTTTTCTTCATCAACCTGTATACCCTGTGCACTCACAACAAATCCTAGAAACACAAGATTATCCGTGCAAAAGGTACACTTCTTTAGGTTAGCAAACAACTTTTCTGTTCTTAGAACTTTTAAAACAGATTTCAAATGCTCAACATGATCGTCTAAGTTTATGCTATAAACCAGAATGTCATCAAAGTAGACAACAACAAAAATTCCAATGAAAGCTCTTAAAACATGGTTCATTAATCTCATGAAAGTGCTGGGTGCATTAGTTAATCCAAAAGGCATTACTAACCACTCATATAATCCATGTTTTGTTTTAAAAGTTGTTTTCCATTCATCACCCTCTTTCATGTGAATTTGGTGATATCCACTTTTAAGATCAATTTTAGAGAACACACTAGAGCCATAGAGTTCATCTAGCATATCGTCTAAATGAGGAATAGGATGGCGATACTTAACTGTTATGTTGTTAATGGCTCGACAATCAATACACATCCTTCATGTTCCATCCTTCTTTGGTACAAGTAGAACCGGCACAGCACAAGGGCTCATGCTCTCTCGGATGTAACCCTTGTCCATGAGTTCGCTCACTTGTTTTTGCAACTCCTTGGTCTCAACCGGGTTGGTTCTATAAGCTGGCCTTTTGGGAAGTGAAGCTCCAGGCACGAAATCTATTTGGTGCTCAATCCCACGGATAGGTGGTAATCCCTTGGGGTTTTCCTCCGGAAAGATGTCTCCAAATTCCTGCAAAAGAGAAGTAACCTTACTCGGCAATTCCGGTGAGAGGTTAGTATGATTCATAATGTTCTTTGTAAACAAACAGAAGAATGGGTTTTTTAGAGAAAAGAGCTCTCTTAACCACATTAGATCTCACAAAGAAGTTAGAATGCCTCACGGGTTTACTCTCACGAGCCTTTTTTCTGGTTTTTCTCAAACTCTTTTTTCTTTTTGTGGTGAAGTGTTTGGGTGGGGTCACTCACAGTTGTTTTTCCTTGTTGTTTCAGCTGGATCTGGTCTTGGTAAACTTCGTGTGGTGCTAGAGGAGCAAGGACTGTTTTCCGGCCTTTGTACTCAAAAGAATACCTATTGGTGAAACCTTCATGCAAAACCCTTCTATCAAACTGCCATGGTCTTCCAAGTAAGATGTGGCCAGCCTCCATAGGTAGAATATCACACAAAATTTTGTCCTCATATTTGCCTATGGTTATGGGAACCAATACTTGGCTGTTCACCGCCATCTCACCAGCATCATTCAGCCATTGAAGCTTATAAGGCTTCGGATGCTCAATGACTTTCAACCCTAACTTCCTCACCATTGTTTCTCTAGCTACATTGGTGCAGCTTCCTCCATCAATTATAAGGCTGCAAACCTTTCCTTCAACAATGCATCTAGTATGAAACAAATTTTCTCTTTGATCGTGTTCATTTACCTTAGTTTGAATACTCAATGATCTCCGTGTTACCAAAAGCTCTCCAACGGCTGGAAACTCCACTTGCTCTTCTTCTTCCGAGGCTAAATCACTCTCCTCCTCTTCCTCGGTCTCAATCTCACCATTCTCCAAGAGAATCATAATCTTCTTGTTAATACATTCATTGGCGTAGTGCCCCCTCCCTTGGCACTTAAAACATCGAACTTCTCTAGTTTTAGAAGGGGTTGCCTCGGTTTTACCTTTAGGATTCAGATTGGTGGTGGATGGTCTTGACTCGGTCTTTGGTTTAGCAATGGTTTTGTCCTCTTTATGATAACTGGTCCTAGCATTAGATCCTCCAGCTCTATATGATGTTTTAGAGCTACTCCTCCTCTTGATTTGTTGTTCTACTAGAACTGCCTTATGAAGCATTTCCTCCAATCCTTCATATGTTTGTAGCTCCATTCTGTCTTGGATGTCACGGGACAAACCACTAAGAAACCTTGCCATTGTTTCCTCTGAATCTTCCTCTATGTCGGCTTTGATCATAAGAGACTCCATTTCTTGAAAATAATCATCCACACTCTTGCTTCCTTGGCTTAATCTCCTAAGCTTTTGATGCAACTCCCGGTGGTAATGACTCGGAACAAACCTTTTTCTCTCATCAGATTTTTTCATCTCTTCCCCAAGTCTCCACACGTGGTTCACGGTATGCTTCCTACTTGTCACAATTTGATCCCACCAGTTGATGGCATAGTCATAGAATCTGTTGCGCAAGTTGGACCTTCTTGTATTCCAATATGTTTGGCAATCAAACACCAGTTCTATCTTCTTCTCCCACTCTAGGTAAGCATCTGGATCACTCTTCCCATAGAATGGTGGTATTTTTAACTTCAGACCATTGATATTGTCTTCATTTCGCCTCTTGCTTCACGTCAGTTGCTTTTCGATGAGTCCTACTAGAGATTCGGCTTCCTCCACTGTAATAATCATCTTCCTCCACGTCCCTTTCTTGTCTAAGTTGCTCTCTCTCTTCTCCTAACAACATTTTCCCCGCTGTACCAATGGTGGTGGTACTTCAGATTGCCCCTTGGGACAGATTCTTGGATTTTATCAATCCTCTCATGAACGCACTCTAGTTCTGTCCTCAAGATGCGCCTTTATTTCTCCCATGATAGCTTGCAGTTCTAGATTAGGAATTCTAGAAGCACGCCCCTGTTGGCATTATCAGAATTATCTCCTTCACTCGCCATTTATTTTTCCT